>CM069156.1:4506101-4606101 GCA_035221665.1 Okamejei kenojei
CTGACACCAGTCACAAGCAGCCTCCAATGCATTTGTGTCTGCTGTATTTTTGCGAAATGTCAAATATTTCTAACCCAATTTATTTTAATGGGAAGGTTATTTGATAATTGATCTCGGTCTTTATAGCTTAAACAATCATTTCCAAGAAGATTCATAAAAATGGAATAGATGAACGATATTGCTTATTTCACCTATTTACAATTCGGGAGTTTACATTAAAGATCAGAAGTAAGGGATTATCAAAATGATGTTTAAGAAGGAACTACAGATGCTGGAAAAATCGAAGGTAGACATAAATGCTGGAGGAACGCAGCGGGTGAGGCAGCATCTACGGAGCGAAGGAATAGTTGACGTTTCGGGTCGAGACCCTTCTTCGAAGACGGGTCTCGACCCGAAACGTCACCTAATCCTTCTTCGAGGGGTCTCGGTCCGAAACGTCACCTATTCCTTCGCTCCATAGATGCTGCCTCACCCACCAGCCGGCAAATACAACAGATGGTCCTCCGCCAGTTTCGCCACCTCCAACGTGACCCCTCCACTCGCCACATCTTCCCATCTTCCCCCCTGTCTGCCTTCCGCAAAGACCGCTCCCTCCGCAACTCCCTTGTCAATTCTTCCCTTCCCTCCCGCTCTACCCCTTCCCCGGGCACTTTCCCTTGCAACCGCAAGAAATGCTACACTTGTCCCTTCACCCCCCTCCACTCCTTTCAGGGACCCAAGCAGTCCTTCCAGGTCCGACAGAGGTTCACCTGCACCTCCTCCAACCTCATCTACTGCATCCGCTGCTCCAGATGCCAGATGATCTATATCGTGAGACCAAGCGGAGGCTTGGCGATCGTTTCGCCGAACACCTCCGCTCGGTCCGCAATAACCAACCCGACCTCCCGGTGGCTCAGCACTTCAACTCCCCCTCCCATTCCGTATCCGACCTCTCGGTCCTGGGCCTCCTCCACGGCCAGAGTGAGCAACACTGCAAGTTGGAGGAACAGCACCTCATATTCCGCTTGGGGAGTCTGCATCCTCTGGGCTTGAACATTGAATTTTCTCAATTCTGTTAACCACTGCTGTCTCCCTCCCCCCCCCCACCTCTCCCTCAGCCTCGGGCCCTGGCATTCCCTCGATCTCTATCTCCCTCCCCCATCCGTGCAACTAATAAGTGAGTAAGTAAGTAAGTAAGTAAGTTTATTGGCCAAGTATTCACATACAAGGAATTTGCCTTGGTGCTCCACCCACAAGTAACAACATGACACACAGTGACATTTGCGAATGACTCAGCAAACACTAAACATTAATAATAATAAAACATTAATGATAAAACACCATTGATCAAGCATGTGAACCAACAAAATACCAGATCAAAGGGAGGCTACAGATTTTTGGCTGTTGAGTAGAGCAACTACTCGTGGATAAAAACTGTTTTTATGTCCGGCTGTGGCAGCTTTGACAGTCCGGAGTCGCCTTCCAGAGGGACAGTACTTGATTCCCCTTAGTTCGAACTCGGGGAATTACGGTAATAGCCGCTCGTAGGTACTCGGGGCTATTTTTTTAACTCGTGGACATTTCTCAACATGTTCAAAAAACGCCCCGATTTACCTGTTGTCCGAGTTCCTACGGCTGGCATTACGAGCCGCTACGAAACATCTACGGCCTCCTACGAGCTCACCACCGACATTACCCGGCATTCCCCGAGTTCGAATCAAGGGGAAAACTCGGGAGAGCTCGTGAGTAACTCGGGAAAGTGGGACAGGGCCGTTACTTTATACAGGATGGTGCTCTGCTTAGTGGAAGCATGAGGTTATACAGCACGGAAACGGGTCCTTTGGCCCAACTTGTCCACCGGGCGGCACTGTGGCGCAGCGGTAGAGTTCCCGCCTTACTGCGCTCACAGCGCCGGAGACCCGGGTTCGATCCCGACTACGGGTGCTTGTCTGCACGAGTTTGTGCGTCATTCCCCGTCATTCAATCATGGCTGATCGATCTCTCTCTCCTCACCCCATTCTCCTGCCTTCTCCCCATAACCCGACTACGGGCGCTGTCTGTACGGCGTTTGTACGTTCTCACCGTGACCCGCGTGGGCTTTCTCCGAGATCTGTCGATTTCCTCCCACGCTCCAAAGGCGTACAGGTCTGTAGGTTAATTGTCTTGGTATAAATGTAAAAAATGTGTCACCAGAGTGTGCACATGAGTGTCAATGTGCGGGGAACGCTGGTCGGTGCGGGCCCGGTGGGCCGAAGGGCCTATCTCCACGCTGTATCTCTAAACTAAACTAAACTAAACTACCCTGGTCCCATTTGCCCGCATTTGGCCCATAATCCCTCAATCAGCCACCGAGTGAAAAAACGTTGTCCCTCAGGGAAAAGTTGTCCCTCGTTTACACAAATGTTGCTGGTCCCATGGGATGAGCTGCCAGAGACAGTGGATGAGGCAGGTATCATCTCAACATTCAAAAGACATTCGGACAGGTACATGGATAGGAAAGGTTCAGAGGGAAACAAAATGCTGGAGTAACCCAGCGGGACAGGCAGCATCTCTTGAGAGAAGGACTGGGTGACGTTTCAGCTCGAGACCCTTCTTCGGTCTGACCCGAAACGTCACCCATTCCTTCTCTCCAGAGATTCTGCTGCCTGTCCCGCTGAGTTAGTCCGGCATTTTGTGTCTATCTTCGGTTTAAACCAGCATCTGCAGTTCTTTCCCACAGACTAAAGGGCCTGTCCCACTTACCCGACCTTGGCTCGCAAATTACACGACTTCGCGGTCGCTTGAGGCGGACGGGCACCGTATGGCTGCGCTGGGCCGGCCCCACTTAGAGGCACGGAGTGTGCGGGGCCGGTCCGAAATTCTGGCAGTGGCCGAAATCTTCGCGAGCCAACGGCCCGTCGGCACGCAGGCGCATTGCGGTTGTACGCAGCGTCTTGGCATCGTACGCAGCGTCTTGACGGCGTATGCCTGGCGCGTGGAGCTGCGCGATAACGTCACCGCCCGGCGTGGCATTGCGTGATGACGTCACCGCCCAACGCCGTGCGACGCACAAATTCAGTCGGCCCGCCTCCTGCCCAACATGACGCAAATGACGACACATATGGGCCAAACGTGGGCAGGTGGGACCAGTGCAGATGGGGCCATATTGGTCGGCGTGGGTAAGTTAGGCCGAAGCGCCTGTTTCCACGCTGTATGTACACTCCAAACGTAATGTCAGTACAATAATCCATCCGTGCAGCATCACTGGGACATGTTCACTATCCACAGAAGATCTTAGAGATAGTTATTGATTAAATTTACGGAAAATATGAAAGCGGTGCAAAAGGTTCAAATCTCGCCGGATAATCTATTTTCTCTGCTTACAGAGAGGGTCTCACCAGATAAGATTGGATTGGAGCCTCTGAATCAATTTCTAGGATGTGCTGCCCCGCGCAACAAAGGATCCTCAATTTTTTTAAAGAAGGAACTGCAGATGCTGGAAAATCGAAGGTAGACAAAAGCGCTGGAGAAACTCAGCGGGTGAGGCAGCTTCCATGGAGCGAAGGAAATAGGCAACGTTTCGGGACGAAACCCAAAGGGTTTCGGCCCGAAACGTTACCTGTTTCCTTCAAACCCTTGGTTTTCGGCCCGAAACATGGAGGCCTATTTCCTTCGCTCCATAGATGCTGCCTCACCCGCTGAGTTTCTCCAGCGCTTTTGTCTGCCCTCAATTGTTGTCTCGGTTTACACTAAATTCATTATTTCCTACGGCAGGGGAGGGAGAATCATGAGCAGAGAGTGAGGGGATGATGATCGGAAAATGGGGGCAAGGCAGAACTGCGGGGAGACACAAGAGACTGCAGATACTGGAACCTTGAGCCTTAAACTAAATGCTGGAGGATCTCAGTGGGTCATGCAGCATCTATGGAACTGATGCACCACAGTGTGCTGAGAAATATATTCTGCACTCTATATCTTTTCTCTGTGTCTGCTCTCTGTGACTCTATCTGTTTCTTCTCTCCGTAACTCTGTGTCTTCTCTCCATCCTCTCTATCTCTGTATCTTCTCTGTGTATCTCTCTGTATCTCTCAGTATCTCTCTGTGTATCTCTCAGTATCTCTGTGTGTATCTTGTCTGCGTACTCTCTGTATCCCTGAGGCTTGCACTGAGGCTGTTTCATGGCCGGAGCTGCAGCGAGCGACGCGCCAGCCCAGTAAACACTCGCCAGCCCGGCAATCCCTCGCCAGCCCAGCAAACACTCGCCAGCTCCGGCAAACACTCGCCAGCCCGGCAATCACTCGCCAGCCCGGCAATCCCTCGCCAGCCCGGCAAACACTCGCCAGCCCGGCAATCCCTCGCCAGCCCGGCAAACACTCGCCAGCCCGGCAATCCCTCGCCAGCCCGGCAAACACTCGCCAGCCCGGCAAACACTCGCCAGCCCGGCAAACACTAGCCAGCCCGGCAAACACTCGCCAGCCCGGCAAACACTCGCCAGCCCGGCCAAAACACTCCCTCGCCAGCCCGGCAATCCCTCGCCAGCCCGGCAAACACTCGCCAGCCCGGCAAACACTCGCCAGCCCGGCAAACACTAGCCAGCCCGGCAAACACTCGCCAGCTCAGGCTCCGCGTCCGCATCTGTCCTCACCGCTGTTTCTGCTTCTGTTTCCATCCCTCCCCGGCTCTCCAACACCCGCGACCCGTGCAGTTTTGACATTTTCCTTGATCGCAGAATTTCTCATGACAGAGCGTGAGAAATTTGTGATCAGCGTGAGAGCGTGAGAATTTGGCCAAATGCGTGATTCTCACGCTCAAAGCGTGAGAGTTGGCAGCCCTGCCTCTGTGTATCTCTCTGTATCTTTCAGTATCCCTCTGTATATCTTAACTGTGTATCTCTCTGTGTACCTTCTTTCTATATCTACCAGCCACGCCACCGTGCAAATCCTAAAGAAATTAAGCCGCGTAAACCCCCCCCCGCATGGAACGATGATTGTGCTGCTCATTGTACAGTGAAATGCTTTTGTTGCGCGCTAACCATTCGGCAGAAAGATAATACGTGATTACATTTGAGCCATTCACAGTGCACGGATTCGCGATAAGGGAATAACGTTTAGCGCAGGATAAAGCCAGCAAAGTCCAATCAAGGATAGTCTGAGTGTTTAAGAAAGAACTGCAGATGCTGGAAAAATCGAAGGCAGACAAAAATGCTGGAAAAACTCAGCGGGTGAGGCAGGAGCGAATCTATGGAGCGAAGGATTAGGTGACGTTTCGGGTCGAGACCCTTCTTCAGACTGAGGGTCACCAATGAGGTAGATAGTAGTTCAGCGCTGCTCTCTTGTTGTGGTAGGATGGTTCAGTTGCCTGACAACAGCTGGGAAGAAACTGTCCCTGAATCTGGAGGTGTGAGTTTTCACACTTCTGTGCCTTTTGCCCGATGGAAGAGGGGGTGACCGGGGGGGTGCGACTGGTCATTGATGATGCTGCTGGATGCATTGCAATGAACATGTAGTACAAATGAACAGCAGTAGGCAAGCCACAGATAACGCTGGCTTGATCAATCTGGCTCGTAACAATCCTTTGCTCTCCAGATTCTGTGCATTATGATCCTGCATCGTGACACTAAAAGAACGCACTAAATTATAAATCACAAAGTCATCGGCTGGTTTTTGTCCCTGTGCTGTTCCGATATTAATTCAGTTACGAGTTACGCCTGTGTATATTTTCAGATGGAAATCACTTTGATGTGCTAAAGGGTAAACCAAGGTCATCACTCACGCTGGTTCAGGGCCAACGCACCGGAGCAAAGGTTGCACTGCCCAACATCTATTACTAACGACAACTAAATCATTCCAGCTTAATCTTTTGCCTTAAGTTTGTAAATAGTGCCCTTCTGAGGAGACAGGACAGACTATCGACAGGGGTTGACATTTTTTCTCCAGTGTAGGATGTAGGACCAGACTTTTAAAGAGGCCACAACATTGGGGTGGCTCAGCGGGAGAGTTGCTACCTCACAGCGCCAGAGACCCAGGTTCCATCCTGGCTACGGGTGCTGTCTGTACGGAGTTTGTACCTTCTCCCCGTGACCTGCGTGGGTTTTCTCCGGGTGCTCCGGTTTCCTCCCGCACTCCTAAGACGTGCAGGTTTGTAGGCTAATTGGCTTTCCATCGTGGAGCCGGGCATCGGCAGAAGAAGTGCTCCGATCGCCAGCCCGCGGACTACAACATCCTGAAGCCGCGGACTGCGGAGCTTCTAGCCGCGGGCACGCCGTCGACTTTCCATCGCGGAGCCTGGGACCCCTTGCCGGGGATCGCCGGAGAAGAGCTCCGACCGCCGGCCTGCGGCCTATAACATCGCGAAGCCCCGGTCTCCGGTAGGAAGCGGCCGATTCGGGGCCTCCAAGCGGCGGAGTGTCCGTCCGTCCGTCCCGAAGTCGGAGTTTGGAGCATCCCGACGAGAGGGCCTGGACATCGGGCCGTCTATAGCGGCGACTGCGGAGGGTTCATGGCCCCGAGAAGGACGGACAAAGTTCTTGCCTTCCACCACAATGTTGATCCCACTGTGGCGGACGTTCACGTTGTATTCTGTTGTGTATTGTGCTCTTTTTGAATGTGTGGCTGCACGGTGAATAAAATTCCACTGTTCCTTAAGTGGTGCAATGTGGCAATCAATGTGAACTTGAACTTGAGGAAAAATCGTAAATTGTCCCTAGTGCGTGTAGACAATAGACAATCCCTCGTGTGCGGGAGTGGATGAGAAAGTGGGATAACAGGCAACCAGCGTGAACGGGCGGCCGCTGGTCAGCATGGGCACAGTGGGCCGAAGGGTCGCCGAAAGATTTTGAACACAATGAACACAATAAAATGTTGCGGCACTTGAGGAAACGCCGCGCGCCAATGCGTCGTCACGCCGGGACTTTTTCGGTGACCTGATACGATGACCTGATGCCGGCAGTCGGCGAAATAAATCGGCAAGTGGGACAGGCCCTTAAACGTTATTCCCTTATCATGTATCTGTAGACTGCGTACGGCTCGACTGTAATCACGTGTTGCCTTTCCACTGGCTGGTTAGTACGCGACAAAAAGCTTTTCACCGTACCTCGGTACGCGTGACAATAAACTGAACTGGGAGTCAGGAATGTTTAAGAAAGAACTGCAGAAAAATCGAAGGTAGACGGAAATGCTGGAGAAACTCAGCGGGTGAGGCAGCATCTATGGAGCGAAGGAATGGGCGATGTTTCCGGTTGAGGCCGACCTGAAACGTCACCTATTGCATCGTACCGTAGATGCTGCCTCACCCGCCGAGTTTCTCCAGCATTTTCGTCCACCTGGGAGTCAATAGACAATAGACAATAGGTGCAGGAGTAGGCCATTCGGCCCTTCGAGCCAGCACCGCCATTCAATGTGATCACGGCTGATCATCCCCAATCAGTACCCCGTTCCTGCCTTCTCCCCATATCCCCTGACTCCGCTATCTTTAAGAGCCCTATCTAGCTCTCTCTTGAAAGCATCCAGAGAACCGGCCTCCACCGCCCTCTGAGGCAGAGAATTCCACCGACATCGGTGTAGGATAGTGTGAGTGTGCAGGGCGACCGCTGGTTGGTAATCAGTCGGGTGCAAGGGCCAACCTTTCGCTGTACCTCGGTACACGTGACAATAATAATAATCAAAAGCTGAGCTCTGGAATAAATCAGTGGGCAGGTGAGAGGAGGAGGAGGAGGAGTAGTGAGACACACAGCAAGCAATTTAGTTATGCCCGTAAACCTTCCTTCGGTGACAAAGAGAAGGAGGGTGGGGTGGGGGGGGGGGGGGGGGGGGGTGGGAGTGGGGGGAACTGCTATGGCCAGCATAAAAAGGCAAATAAAGTACTGTTCTGGCAGCCGCTGTATGAGCGCTGCTTCTTCCTTGATGCAGAGTTAACACAAATCAATAGTGGTGTAATAATACTCAGCGTGCCCTGTAATTTTTATATCATTAGTTTTCATTTTCTGCTTGCCATGCATCAAACTTACAACGGCCTCATAAAGTTTATTTAGTATTCTATGAATTCCTAATCAGTTCATTTCATAATGATTCAGGGCGACGCTGCGTTTGTGTCAGAAATCGATAAAGCCAACACAGTTTTCCTGATGGCGGTTCGGAGGGATCTATTGTTAGAGAATTATGATTTATGGCGGGGCTGCGAGCTGGGCCACATAACCCGTCAGGCTGACTCACAGGCTGAGATGTTAGCCGATAATGATTTATGCTCAACCCCTCTGCGAAACACTGCTACACGCCACATATGCTGGGTGTTAGCTGCATCATCTCTCATTGGGGTGATATTTGCTGAGCGCACTGCCAGGGCTCCGTGATGAATTCGGAGCAGATCGTGCCACAGATGAATAAGGGGATGGTTCAATTTTTGTCCGTGCAGGTGCCATCTATCTCCACCAAACCTGTCAAGGCCTTTTTTTAAAATTTTTTTTATTTTTTTTAGTCACAAGAAAACACGAGGGCCGATCTCACAAGAGGTGGGGGCGTGAGATCGCAGGGTGGGTAAATACATACGGTTCGGCCTAAGGTAGATAAAAGTGCTGGTGACACTCAGCGGGTGAGGCAGCATCTATGGAGCGAAGGAATAGGTGACGTTTCGGGTCGAGGCCTTCCTTCAGACCCTTCTTCAGTTCAGCCCAGTTCACCAGCGAGTAAACGGGGCCCTACGGCCTGCCGAGACTGCACCGACCAGCGATCCCCGCACGCACTAACACTATAAGGGGGTTAGCCATTTAGAACGGAGATGAGGAAACATTTTTTTCGCACAGAGAGTTGTGAGTCTGTGGAATTCTCTGCCTCAGAGGGCGGTGGAGGCCGGTTCTCTGGATACTTTCAAGAGAGAGCTAGATAGGGCTCTTAAAGATATGGGGAGGCAGGAATGGGGTACTGATTGTGGATGATCAGCCGTGATCACATTGAATGGCGGAGCTGGCTCGAAGGGCCGAATGGCCTACTCCTGCACCTGTTGTCTATTGTCTACTGACTATCCAACACCCACACACACTAGGGACAGTTTACATTTGTACCAAGCCAATTAACCTACAAACCTCCACGTCTTTGGAGAGTGGGAGGAAACCAAAGATCTCGGAGACAAACCCACGCGGGTCACGGGGAGAACGTACAGACTCCGCACAGACAGCGCCCGCAGTCAGGATCGAAACCCGGGTCTCTGGCGCGGTAGGGAGTAGCTCTGCCGCTGCGCCACCGTGATGCCCTTGCAAGACTTTTTTGTTCACAAGAAACAGGAGGAAGAGGACTGATCTTATAGAAGTGTACACTACCATCTACCTCATTGGTGACTCTTGCACTTTCTTTAAGAAGGAACTGCAGATGCTGGAAAAAATCGAAGGCAGACAAAAATGCTGGAGGAGCTAGTGGAGCGCCTGCCTCACGGGTCCCGAGACACCGAGTTCAATCCCGACCACGGGTGCTGTCCGTGTGTGGAGTTTGCACATTATCCAAGGGACCGTGTGGGTTTTCTCCGGGTGCTCCGGTTTCCTCCCACACTCCAAAGATGTACAGGTTTGTAGGTTGATTGGCTTTGGTAAAATTGTGAATTGTCCCTAGTGTGTGTACGATGGTGTTAGTGTACGGGGTGATGGTCAGCGCGGAATCGGTGGGCGGTAGGTCCTGTTCCCTCGCTGTATCTCTAAAGTCTAAAAACTCTAACGTCCGTGTGTGGAGTTTGTACATTCAGCCTGTGACCGCGTGGGATTCCTCCGGCTACTCCGGTTTCCTCCAATATCCCAAAACCGTGCCGGTTTGTAGGTTAATCGGCGCTCTGTACATTGCTACCTCGTGTGCAGGGAGTGGGTGAGAAAGTGGGATAACATGGCACCAGCGTGAAGGGGCGGTCGCTGGTCAGCATGGGCACAGTATCTGTAGACTGCGGTGGGCTCGACTGTAATCACGTGTTGCCTTTCCGCTGGCTGGTTAGCACGCGACAAAAAGCTTTTCACCGTACCTCGGTACACGTGACAATCAACTGAACTGGGAGTCAGGAATGTTTAAGAAGGAACTGCAGGTGCTGGAAAAATCGAAGGTAGACGAAAAATGCTGGAGAAACTCAGCGGGTGAGGCAGCGTCTACGGAGCGAAGGAATGGGTGACGTTTCCGGTTGAGGCCGTCCCGAAACGTCACCTATTCCTTCGTACCGTAGATGCTGCCTCACCCGCTGAGTTTCTCCAGCATTTACGTCCACCTGGGAGTCAATAGACAATAGACAATAGGTGCAGGAGTAGGCCATTCGGCCCTTCGAGCCAGCGCCGCCATTCAATGTGATCGTGGCTGATCATCCCCAATCAGTACCCCGTTCCTGCCTTCTCCCCATATCCCCTGACTCCGCTATCTTTAAGAGCCCTATCTAGCTCTCTCTTGAAAGCATCCAGAGAACCGGCCTCCGCCGCCCTCTGAGGCAGAGGATTCCACAGACCTCACCACTCTCTGTGTGACAAAGTGAGTCAGGAATGATTCTTCCATTTGGTTACAAACGGTGAATAAGATCGGATTTACGAAGGGCTTTTCCCAGTGTCAGTACAGAACAGAAAAAATAACAGAGGGCTGGTATTTGGCAGTAACCTCTGTCACGGTTTATGTCGATTTATCCTTCACATTGAGAAATATCTGTGGAGGAGACGGCACTTGGAGGTGGTGGTGTTAGGGATTTTTCATTCAAGTGCTGAAGCAATCAATTGCGATTGGTACGGTACGAGTCACAACTGCCTTTAAACACTCCTGGCTGGCTTTCAAGGGGAGCATGTTCGAGCTAAGTAAGAAAGGGCTGTTTTTTTTGGTGCCTTCTACGAGGATTAAATACCTCATAAATTCTGGCCAGGCGGAAAAAAAAAAGCTTATGAAAACATATATTTATGAAAATAAGTATATATTTTATGCATATGTAGGAGCAGGAGGATTGATGTATTATCACTTGTTTGGGGAGGTGTGTGTGTGTGTGGGGGGGGGTGTTGCTGTGGCGTTCAGACAGAGAGTTAAACAGTGTGGCCCTTCCTCCACCATTCAGCCATATATCATCGACTGCTCCCGGGTTAAACGCTGAGAACAACACTACAACAGATGGATGGAAGAGAGCTGCAGTCTCTTCACCCTGAGTACTTAACCCCGGGAAAATTAGTTTCAGCGTTCGTGTCATTTTAAAAAATGAATCTGCGACGCCCTAATGTGGAGCGGAATTTTTCTAAGCCAATACTGTATGAAATTGGCAAAAGTTGTCAGCCGTTCGTTCATTCGAAGTCCAGGAAAAGCAGGAGGGAAAAAAAAAAAAAATCAATGAAGGTTATAAATAATATTAACGTATTATCATTCTCAGGCATGATCTAACAATCTACTGACTACATTTAAAATTACTAAATTACAGCCAGGGCATTTCTGCTTAATAAACCTGTAAGGTCCATTGTGTTTTTAATATATCAGGAATAATTGCTATTGAGTGTCTCATTGGCAGCTACCCCCAGGAAATAAGGAGCCTGGTGTGTTAAAACATTATTTGCGGTGTGGGGGGATAGAGGTGGGGACACCTCATTCACACCTTCTTACCTGATCTGTCTGGAGGGGGCGATCGTTCCCCCCCCCCCCCCCCTCACCAGTCCAAAGGGGTAAAAAAAAATGACTGGTGTGATTTGAGAATTAAGTCACTGGTGTGATTTGAGAATGATTTGAGAATTAAGGGACAGAAGTTTAGGGGTAACATGAGGGGGAACTTCTTTACTCAGAGTGGCAGCTGAGTGAAATGAGCTCCCAGTGGAAGTGGAGGAGGCAGGTTCGATTTTACCATTTAAAAATTAATTGGATAGGTATATGGACGGGAAGGGAATGGAGGGTTATGGTCCGAGTGCAGGTAGGTGGGACTAGGTGAGAGTAAGTGTTCGGCACGGACTAGAAGGGCCTGTTTCCGTGCTGTAATTGTTATATGTTGTTATATTAAATGGTCATATGGAGTCAGATTTCCGGGTTTTCTCCGGGTGCTCTGGTTTCTTCCCACACTCCACAGATGTACAGGTTTGTAGGTTAATTGGCTTCGGGAAAAAATTGTGACTAGGCCCGAGTCTGTAGGATAGTGCTAGTCTATGGGGTGATCTATGGGGTCGGCACCGACTCGGTGGGCCGAGAGGCCTGTTAGGCCGCTGTATCTCTAAAATCCGAAGTAAAATCTAAACTGCTGGGGAAACTCTAAAGTTTGAAGCATGGGTTTGACCATACAGGGAGAATGGGGATAGGAGGAAGAGATAGATCAGCCACGGTTGTGTAAGAAGGAACTGCAGAGGCTGGAAAATCGAAGGTAGACAAACGTGCTGGAGAAACTCAGCGGGTGAGGCAGCATCTATGGAGCGAAGGAAATAGGCAACGTTTCGGGACGAAACCCAAAGGGTTTCGGCCCGAAACGTTACCTATTTCCTTCAAACCCTTGGGTTTCGGCCCGAAACGTTGCCTATTTCCTTCAAACCCTTGGGTTTCGGCCCGAAACGTTGCCTATTTCCTTCGCTCCATCGATGCTGCCGCACCCGCTGAGTTTCTCCAGCAATGATCAGCCATGATTGAATGGCGGAGTAGACTTGATGGACCCCAAATGGCCTAATTCTACTCCCATCACATGACCATATGATCACATGGCCAAAGCCTTGACGATCAGATACATCTACCTTTGGAATATCTGATGATCAATATTAGCCTGATCCATAATCACCACAGCTACATCGGTTTTGTATCAATCATTGAATTTCAGGCCCACTTTAAGGATGCAGAGAAGATGTACGAGGATGTTGCCAGGACTCGAGGGGCTGAGCTACAGGGAGAGGTTGAGCAGGCTGGGACTCTGTTCCTTGGAGCGCAGGAGGATGAGGGGCGATCTGGTAGCGGTGTACAAAATCATGAGAGAAATAGATCAGGTAGTCTCTTGCCCAGAGTAGGTGAATCGAGGACCAGAGGACATAGGTTTAAGGTGGGGGGGGGGGGGGAAGATTTAATAGGAACCTGAGGGCTAATGTTTTTCACACTAAGGGTGATGGGTGTATGGGACGAGCTGCCAGAGGAGGTAGTTGAGGCAGGGAGTACCACAACTGTTTAAGAAACAGTTAAGACAGGTACATGGATAGGACAGGTTTGGAGGGATATGGATCAAGCGCAGGCAGGTGGGACTGGTGTAGATGGGACATAGAAACATAGAAAATAGGTGCAGGAGTAGGCCATTCGGCCCTTCGAGCCTGCACCGCCATTCAATATGATCATGGCTGATCATCCAACTCAGTATCCCGTACCTGCCTTCTCTCCACACCCCCTGGTTCCTTTAGCCACAAGGGCCACATCTAACTCCCTCTTAAATATAGCCAATGAACTGGCCTCAACTACCTTCTGTGGCAGAGAGTTCCAGAGACTCACCGCTCTCTGTGTGAAAAATGTTTTTCTCATCTCGGTCCTAAAAGACTTCCCCCTTATCCTTAAAGTGTGACCCCTTGTTCTGGACCTCCCCAACATCGGGAACAATCTTCCTGCATCTAGCCTGTCCAACCCCTTAAGAATTTTGTAAGTGTCTATAAGATTCCCCCCTCAATCTTCTAAATTCTAGCGAGCACAAGCCGGGTCTATCCAGTTCTAGCGAGTACAAGAAGAGTCTATCCAGTTGGCCGGTGTGGGCAAGTTGGACCGAAGGGCCTGTTTCCACGCTGTATCACTCTATGTCTCTATGAGAAGGGATAAGGAATGATCTATAATGACAGGAAGAACACAACACAGTTTCCAAGTGTGTGTGGGTGTGTGATAGTCACCAGTAATACAGGAGTGAGCCACAATTAACCAAGTTTACAACAAATAACCTGTAATATTCCCATGCAATAATATGACATTACCAATTGATTTCAACACAACAGAACATTGACATCTCAATTGCACTTTTTTTTTAACCAATTCAGGCTTTCCACATAAGGGACAGATTTATCAGGTCTGAGCAAAATGTGCAGTCAAATGTGTTCAAAGTTGGTCAGATGCTAAATGGAAACTCAAATCTCTTTCATTTGAGAATCTTTGGCTCAGAAAGCCTTCAAAACGTACATATTCTTTCATGCGTCATCTGTGCAAATTATACATCATAAGCCGCCTGCCAGACGATATGTCACGGCACTTAGCGAGATATGGTTGTTATCCTGACAAATGAGGCTGACCGCGTAACTCAGATGTGATAGAGTCGCAAATAAGATAAGGAACGCGAGCAGACTAAAGAAAAGCCCGACACAAAATGCTGGAGTAACTCCCGCCGGTCAGAGAGCCGTGCGGCGTGGAAACAGGCCCTTCGGCCCAACTTGCCACACGGACGGAAGAACTCGGAGCAAAACCTACGCAGGTCACGGGGAGACAAGGTACAAACTCCGTGCCGACAGCACCCGTAGTCGGGATCGAACCCGGGTCTCTACCACTGCCGCCCTGCAGGACCCTCCCATTACTAGAAACATCTTGATATTCACCCCATGAACCTTATATCTTTCACTAAGTTAGCCCCTCGCTCTTCGAAGTTCCAAAGAACAAGGTTGATGGACAAAAAGGAGTAAAGGGCCTGTCCCACTGGGTGGTTTTTTAGGCGACTACAGGCGACTAGGCTGTCGCCACACGGTCGCCGGGGTGTCGCCTGTGTGGTCGTGCGTCGTCTCCTCAGTCGCCCAAAGAGTCGTAGCGTCTTTCTGGTCACCGCTGGATTTTCAACATGTTGAAAACTTTTCGGCGACAGTCGGGTTTGACGCCAATGAGCGTAGCTTGACTTCTCCTGACGTAGGTGCTGTCGTAGGCTGTCGCCAGGTGCTGACTACAGTTTATTTTGATGTTAAAGTAATGATTCTATTTCAAATTTTATGTCGTAGGGGGGGGTCCAGTCGCGGGTTTTTCGGAGAGCTTGCTACGACTATGACAGTCGCCGGCAGTCGCCTGCAAATAGCCCAAGTGAGACAGGCCCTTACGGGGTAATCTTATGGAGGTGAATAAAATCATGAGGGGAATTGATACGATGAATTGGTAGGGCGAAGGTTCACGGTGAGGGGGGGAAGGATTTAATTTGGAAGCTGAGGTGGGGGCATGTTTTTCACTCAGAGGGTGGTGGGTGTATGGAACGAGCTGCCAGTGGAGATAGTTGAGGCAGGGACTATCACAACATTTAAAAGACACTCGGACAGGTAAGTCTAGAGGGATCTGGGCCAAACGCAGGCAAATGGGACTTGCTTAGATGATGCATGTAGGTCAGCATGGACAATAGACAATAGGTGCAGGAGTAGGCCATTCGGCCCTTCGAGCCAGCACCGCCATTCAATGTGATCATCCCCAATCAGTACCCCGTTCCTGCCCTCCCCATATCCCCTGACTCCGCTATCTTTAAGAGCCCTATCTAGCTCTCTCTTGAAAGCATCCAGAGAACCGGCCTCCACCGCCCTCTGAGGCAGAGAATTCCACAGAATCAGCACTCTCTGTGAGAAAAAATGTTTCCTCGTCTCCGTTCTAAATGGCTTACCCCTTATTCTTAAACTGTGGCACCTGGTTCTGGACTCCCCCAACATCGGGAACATGTTTCCTGCCTCTAGCGCGTCCAAGCCCTTAACAATCTTACATGTTTCAGCCTTTGGGCCGAATGGCCTGTTTCCACGCTGCATGACACTATAGCCCTCACAATGCACAGTAATTAATAGGCACCCACGTGAATTAAAACATCAAACGTTACATTACACAATAACTTTGTGTAAAGTCTTGCTAAATTTCCTTTATAACAACATAAATAATTAATTGTCGTCGTTAATTGGTTTGTACATCTGTTTAAGCATATGTCTGAGCATTTCTTTTCACAAACCAGCTTCATATCTAATTGCTTGCTTAATATAACTGGCGCATTAATATATTCAATCACATCAAAGATATTCCGATGCTTTTTGTCAGGTTGTATAAAATGGGCGCCCATACAGTTCGATCCTGGACTGTGTAGCAACTGTAGCACATTAGTAATTAGCTCATTTTTGGGGGGTTAGAGGATGCTGCAGAGGTCAGGCTAAAGTTCAGGGATGAAACCTGGTGCCAGAATCAGTAATTCACTGCCAGAATAAAATTGGATCACCTGCGGACTTCGAAGCAGCAGGGAATTGCTTTTTTTTCTTTCTTTTAATATAATATTTCAACCTTGAACTCGCAGAATCCCGAAGTGATGCTGCGATCCCATGGCAAGATAGATCAAAAACGTCTCAAAAAGGTGCAGGGGTTTTGGGTGATGTGCGACAGATCTGATCGGACCACGGTGGCGCAGCGGTCGAGTCGCTGCCTCACAGCGCCGGAGACCCGGGTCCCATCCTGACTACGGGTGCTGTCTGTATGGAGTTTGCACGTTCTCCCCGTGACCCGCGTGGGTTTTCTCCGAGATTCCTCCCACACTCCAAAGACGTACGGGTTTGTAGGTTAATTGGCTTGGTGTAAATGTGAAATTGGCCCTAGTGTGTGTAGGATAGTGTTAGTGTGCGGGGATCGCTGGTCGGCGCGGACTCAGTGGGCCGAAGGGACTGTTTCCGTGCTTGACCTCGAAACTAAACTAAACCAAACCATTACTTGTTTACTGTTACACGCAGCATCCTTGGAATTTGAGGCGAGCTCTGGTAAAAGTTGACTTTTTTTTTCTTACAAATTGAAAAGATTGCAAATTTCATTTTCTTGCAGAGCAGACTGAGCCTGACTCACTATTGTATCATATATACCAATTTTATTTCAAGTGCAGGGAGAGATTTATATCTGTGCGATTGCAATCTATTGGAAACTGGGAGAGAAGAAGGCGGCGGCTTTAATGCTTTCACACGATGGCAGTTGTGTGAGCCCGTCGACTTACACTGCCGATGAGATCTAAGCTGACCTGACCTGCTAGTTTTGGCTCCCATATCTGAGGAAAGGTCTTCATAAGTTCATAAGTGATAGGAAGCCATTCGACCCATCAAGTCTCCTCCGCTATTCAATCATGGCTGATCTATCTTGCCGGCTCAACCCCATTCTCTCTGCCCATAACCCCTGATACTCGCATTAATCAAGAATCTATCTGAGTCTGCCTTAAAAATATCCATCGACTTGGCCTCCACAGCCGTCTGTGGCAATGAATTCCACAGAATCACCATCCTCTGAATAAAGAGCACACGGAGGCGCAGGGGTAGAGTTGCTGCCTCACAGCGCCGGAGACCCGGGTTCGATCCCGACTACGGGCGCTGTCTGTACGGAGTTTGCACGTTCTCCCCGTGACCTGCGTGGGTTTTCTCCGAGTTCTCTTCAATTTCCTCCCACACTCCATAGACGCACAGGTTTGTAGGTTAATTGGCTCGGTATAAAATTTAAATTGTCCCTAGTGTGTGTAGGATCGTGTTAGTGTGTGGGGATCGCTGGTCAGTGCGGACTGGGTGGGCCGAAGGGCCTGTTTCTGCATTGTATCTCTAAAGTTAAAAGTCTAAATTAAAATTCCTCCTCATCTCCCTCCGAAAGGAATGTCCTTTAATTCTGAGGCTGCTCTTTGGTCCAAGACGCTCCCACTACAGGAAACATCCTCGCTGCGTCCACTCGATCCAGGCCTTTCAGGATGTGCTGCCGTTGGAGAGGGTCCAGCGAAGGTTTACGAGAATGATCCCACGAATGATTGAGTTAACATACGATGTTCGTTCGATGGCACTGGGCCTGTACTCGCTGGAGATCAGAAGAATGTGGGGGGGGGGGGGGGGGGAACCTCGTTGAAACTTACCAAATAGTGAAAGCCCGGGATAGAGTGGATGTGGAGAATATGTTTCCAACAGTGGGAGAGTCTAGGAACAAAGGCCACAGCCACTGAATTAAAGGATGTACTTTTATAAAGGAGTTGAGGGGAATTTCTTTAGCCAGGGGGTGGTGCATCTGTGGAACTCATTGCCAAAGACGGCTGTAGTGGCCAAGTCATTCAGTAGAGATTGAAAAAGGGTGTCAGGGGTTATGGGGAGAAGGCAGGAGAATGGGGTTGATAGGGAAAGATAGATCAGCCACAATTGAATGGTGGGATAGACTTGATGGGCTGAATGGCCGAAATGTTTCTTAAACTTTGGGATAGTCCCTGCCTCAACTACCTCCTCTGGCAGCTCGTTCCATACACCCACCACCCTCTGTGTGAAAAAGTCACCCTCAGTTTCCTATTAATTCTTTTCCCCTTCACCTTAAACTTATGTCCTCTGGTTCTCGATTCCCCTACTCAGGGCAAGAGATGCTGTGTGTCTACCGATCTATTCCCCTCATGATCTTATACACCTCTATAAGATCACCCCTCGTCCCTACGCTCCAAGGAACAGAGTCCGAGCCTGCCCAACCTCTCCCCTTAGCTCATGCCCTCGAGTCCGGGCAGCTTCCTTGTAAATATATTTTGTTTGAAAGAAAGTGTGCCAGAGGTCCACCTGCACCTCCTCCAACCTCATCTATTGCATCCGCTGCTCTAGGTGTCAGCCGCTCTACATCGGTGAGACCAGGCGCAGGCTTGGCGATCGCTTCGCCCAACACCTCCGCTCGGTTCGCACTAACCAACCTGATCTCCCGGTGGCTCAGCACTTCAACTCCCCCTCCCATTCCGAATCCGACCTTTCTGTCCTGGGCCTCCTCCATGGCCAGAGTGAGTCCCACCGCAAATTGGAGGAGCAGCACCTCATATTTTGCTTGGGCAGTCTGCACCCCAGCGGTATGAACATTGACTTCTCCAATTTCAGGTAGTCCCTGCTTTCTCCCTCTTTCCCCTCCCCTTCCCAGCTCTCCCACAGCCCACTGTCTCCGCCTCTTCCTTTCTTCTTCCCGCCCCCCCCCCCCCACCCCCACATCAGTCTGAAGAAGGGTCTCGACCCGAAACGTCGCCTATTCCATCGCTCCATAGATGCTGCCTCACCCGCTGAGTTTCTCCAGCATTTTTATCTACCTTTCTTTGAGTACATTTGGATGTCTGGAACTCACGCTGAAAGGCAACATGATGATGTTTTAAGGCCTGACTGCAATTTATAATTCACATCTGCGGGCATCCCTTACAATTTAGCATTTAATAGATGCACAGATAAATAAATAAGATTGGATATGGGTGGTGCATACATAAATAATAAACAAAGAAGTGCGTATAAATGGTACCCTGCAAGAAATCATAATGCAAATAATTTAGGAAAGTTGCCATTTATGATTTATCGCTAATTGGGTACGTACATTACAGGGGCGGCACGGTGGCGCAGCAGTAGAGTTGCTGCCTAACAACATCAGAGGCCCCGGTTCGATCCTGACTACGGGCGCTGTCTGTACGGAGTTTGCACGTTCTCCCTGTGACCATGTGGGCTTTCTCCGGGCGCTCTGGTTTCCTCCCACGCTCCAAAGACGTGCAGGTTTGTAGGTTAATTGGCTCGGGTAATATTGTAAATTTGTCCCCAGTGTGTGTAGGTGTGCGAGTGGCGGTGCGGGCTTGGTAGGCCAAAGGGCCTGTTACCACGCTGTATCTCTAAACTAAGCTAAGTGACGTTAAAAATAAAAGAGCAGATGTTACTGTACATGTTCGAGAGAGGTCTACCTCAAAAGAAGTGTTAGAATATTTAGTATTTCCTCTCACTTTCCCTCACTGTTTGTCCTCTGCCAGTGACATTTTATCCTCATTGCTTTGTTCGCCCAATACAATGTCCGCTGTTCCAGGTGTGGGCTCGTATATACCAGCGAGACCAATCGCAGGCTCGCCGATCGTTTCACTGGACACCTCCGTTCAGTCCGTCTAAACCTACCTGATCTCCAAGTTGCCAAACTCTTTAACTCCCCCTCCCATTCCCACACTGACCTTTCTGTCCTGGGCCTCCTCCACTGTCAGAGTGAGGCCCAGCGCAAATTGGAGGAACAGCACCTCAAATTTCACTTTGGGCAGCTTACAATGTTTTTGGGAGGGTATGATTGTTGACTTCTCAAACTTCAAGTCCCTCTCTCTCCATCCCTCCCCTCTTCCCAGTTCTCCCACCAGTCTGACTGTCAGGTTCACACCAGGAGGATTTCAGTTCATAACAGGGGGATTTCAGTATAGGAGTGAAGAGGTTCTTCTGCAGTTGTATAGGGCTCTGGTGAGACCACATCTTTTTTTAAAAATAATAATAATAATAATCTTTCATTGTCATTACACATAAGTGCAACGAGATTTGATTTGCAACTTCTATCCAATGTCATAAATAAAATTTAGGTTTAAATACCCCGAGAACAAGGTTTGTAAAAACGAACATTAGACCAGTAAGGTCAACACAGACTAATGTACGAGGCCGGGGGAGACAGTCCATGGGGGCGGTGGGGGGCACTCAGCAGGGCCGGTTCAGAGCCGCTATAGCTAAGGGAATGAAGCTGTTCCTGAGTCTGGAGGTGCGGGCGTAGAAGGCCTTGTAGCGTCTGCCGGAAGGGAGTAGTTCGAACAGTCCATTACAAGGGTGAGAGGAGTCTTTATGGATGCTGACGGCCTTCCTGAGGCACCGTGTGTGGTAGATGCCCTCCAAGGCTGGTAGCGGTGTCCCAATGATCTTTTGCGCTCTGTGGATGACGCGCTGAAGAGCTCTCCTCTCCGCCTCGTGCAGCTGAGACACCGCACAGAGATGCCCGACGTTAGAATGCTCTCTGTGGTGCAGCGGTAGAAGGTCATCAGCAGCTGTTGGGACAGACCAGTCCGTTTCAATGAGTATTGTGTACAGTTTTGGTCTCCTAATTTGAGGAAGGACATCCTTGTGATTGAGGCAGTGCAGCGTAGGTTCACGAGATTGATCCCTGGGATGGCGGGACTGTCATATGAGGAAAGATTGAAAAGACTAGGCTTGTATTCACTGGAGTTTTGAAGGATGAGGGGGGGATCTTATAGAAACATATAAAATTATAAAAGGACTGGACAAGCTAGATGCAGGAAAAATGTTCCCAATGTTGGGCGAGTCCAGAGGTCATTTAAGACTGAGCTGAGTAAAAACATTTTCACCCAGAGAGTTGTGAATTTATGGAATTCCCTGCCACAGAGGGCAGTGGAGGCCAAATCACTGGATGGATTTAAGAGATAGTTAGATAGAGTTCTAGGGGCTGGTGGTGTCAAGGGATATGGGGAGAAGGCAGGCACGGGTTATTGATAGCAGACGATCAGCCGTGATCACAATGAATGGCGGTGCTGGCTCGAAGGGCCGAATGGCCTCCTGCACCTGTTGTCGATGTTTATGTCCCCGATTACATTTTATCAGTTTGCTTTGTTGTCACCTTCTCCGAGCGAACAATCATCTATTCCACATTTTCCTTGACCCTCGTCTCATTTGATGTCTCATTTTCACACCCTGCCCTTCCCTATCTCCGCGTGTCTCCCTCTCCCCTGACTCTCAGTCTGAAGAAGGGCCTCGACCCGAAAAAACGTCAGCCGTTCCTCCTCTCCAGAGATGTTGCCCTGTCCCGCTGAGTTACTCCAGCATTGTGCGCCTCCCTACACTTAATAACATATTTATTTTACAGTAATTAATCTGCAGCTTAACTCCAATGACTGAAATTGATCTTTCCACACAGAGTGGAAACACAGCCTGACTTTATGTTTATTTTAGTGGGCTGGCTATTTGTTTAATTTAATAGTTAATTTGCAAACACAAAACCGCTTAAAATCACATTTATGGACCACTTTCTTCCTGTAAATCATATTCACGAGGAAACAAGCCACTTAAATTTACTGAGCTAGATCTAATATTCAGCAACATTTTACCCGTGTGCCTGGTGTATAGCGATCTGTGTATATCGAGCTGAGTAATGGCCTGAAGTCTGGTGAACATCTTGATGGGAGAGATTATCACCCTGAGTGTCCTGCTGGAAGGTTGAGGGGGAACCTCATAGAAACTTACAGATTCAAGGAAAGGCCTCGATAGAGTGGAGGTAGACAAAAATGCTGGGGAAACACAGCGGGTGAGGCAGCATCTGTGGAGCGAAGGAAATAGGCAACGTTTCGGGACGAAACCCAAGGGTTTGAAGGAAATAGGCAATGTTTCGGGACAAAACCCAAGGGTTTAAAGGAAATAGGTAACGTTTTGGGCCGAAACCCAAGGGTTTGAAGGAAATAGGCAACGTTTTGGGACGAAACCCAAGGGTTTGAAGGAAATAGGCAACGTTTTGGGCTGAAACCCAAGGGTTTGAAGGAAATAGGCAACGTTTCGGAACGAAACCACAAGGGTTTGAAGGAAATAGGCAATGTTTCGGAACGAAACCCGAGGGTTTAATGGAAATAGCCGAAACCACAAGGGTTTGAAGGAAATAATCAATGTTTTGGGACGAAACCACAAGGGTTTCGGCCCGAAACGTTGCCTATTTCCTTCGCTCCATAGACGCTGCTGCGCCCGCTGAGTTCCTCCAGCATTTTTGTCTACCTTCGAATTTCCAGCATCTGAAGTTCCTTCTTGAACATGGATAGAGTGGATGTGGAGAGGATGTTCCCACTGGTGGGAGTGTCCAGGACCAGAGGTCGCTGCCTCAGAATCTAAAGGGCGCTCTTTTAGAAAGGAGGTGAGGAGGAATGTCCTTAGGCAGAGGGTGGTGAATCTGTGGAACTCATTGCCACAGAGGGCTGTGGAGGCCAAGTCAGTGGGTATTTTTAAGGCAGAGATCGACAAATTCCTGATCAGAACGGGTGTCAATCAGGGGTTAGGGGGAGAAGGCAGGAAAAATGGGATTAGGAGGCAGAGATCAGCCATGATTGAATGGCGGAGTAGACTCGATGGGCCGAACGGTCTCATTCTGCTTTTATAACTACGATATCTTTTGCCCGAGGGCAGCAGAGTGAACAGTCCGTGATGGAGATGTGTGGGGTCTTTTATAATACTGCTGGCCTTGGACACGCAACGTTTGGTCGCAATATCCCCGATTGAGGGGAGAGAAGACCCGATGATTTTTTTCAGCCGTCTTCACCACTCTCTGCACGGACTTCCAGTCGGAGGCTTTACAGGCCCCAAACCAGACAGAGATGCAGCTGGTCAAAATACTCTCTCTGGTGCCCCTGTAGAAAGTGGTGAGGACGGGATGGGGGAGGTGGGCTCTTCTCATCCGGCGCAGAAAGTGCAACTGCTGCTGCGCTCTCTTAACTGTTGATGAGATGTTATTTGACCAGGTCAGACTGTTAGTGATCTGCACCCCCAGGAACTTAGTGCTACTGACCACCTCCACATCGCTGTCATTGATGTGACGTGGTGTGGGACTGTGCCGGTTTTTCCTGAAGTCGACGATGACCCCCTTTGTTTTTTTGGACATTCAGGATCAGGTTGTTCATATTGCACCAGTCCCCCAGTTGTTTCACCTCCTCCCTGTAAGCCAGCTCACTGTCGTCCCGGATGAGGCCCACCACTGTTGTGTCATCTGCGTACTTCATGATGTGGTTTGTACTAAACCTGGCACAACAGTCGTGGGCCATCAGGGTAAACAGCAGTGGACTCAGGACACAGCCCTGAGGGGGGCTGCAGAAGATGTCAATCTTAGAGCACTGAGCTTTCTAACATTAGAACTTAAGGTTCAATATTTGTAGATGGGTTACAAAAAATGCCAAACCCTGAATAATGTTACAGGTTTCAACAAGATCCCCTCTCGCCCTTCTAAACTCCAGAGTATACAAGCCCAGCCGCTCCATTCTCCCAGCATATGACAATCCAGGAATTAACCTTGTAAACCTACGCTGCACTCCCTCAATAGCAAGAATACTCTTTACAAATATTTCATTCTCTTCAGACCTGTTGTATTATAAGTGGTTTTGAATGTAAAGGAAATGTATCCAACGCATTGAATGGTTTTCACTGGAATCGTCTCTCTTGTGTGATCCTGGCTGAGCTCTTACTGTGAAAGGTTCCGTACTTCAGAGCTGGTGTAGGATTGATAGATTATGGGTTTCAGAATCAACCTACATCCATGTTCAACAGGAATGGGCAAAATGGTCTTGGCTCATTCAATATATGAAGTCCTTTGAATTTAACATCAGTTGTGGGCGTCACGGTGGAGTAGCGGGTAGAGTTGCTGCCTCACAGCGCCAGAGACCCGGGTTCGATCCCGACTACGGGTGCTGTCTGTACGGAGTTTGCACGTTCTCCCCGTGACCTGCGTGGGTTTTCTCTGGGAGCTCCGGTTTCCTCCCACACTCCAAAGACGTGCAGGTTTGTCGGTTAATTCTGCAGGAAGGAACCGCAGACACCAAAAATAGATAGAAAGAAATCCGGAGTAACTCAGCGGGACAGGCAGCATCTCTGGAGAGAAGGAGAGGGTGGCGTTTCAGATCATGATCCTTCTTCTGAAGTAGGGTCCCGACCCAAACCATCACCCATTCCTTCTCTCCAGAGATGCTGCCCGTCCCACTGAGTAGGTTAATTGACTTTGGTAAAATTGTGTGTGCAGGATAGCGTTAAGGGCCTGTCCCATTTGCCGATTTTTGCGGAGTCTGCCGGCATCATTGACTGACGTGTCAGGTCACTGAAAATGTCGCGGCGTGATGACGTATTGACGCGCGGCGTTCTCTCAAGTGTCGCAACATTTTTTTTTGTCGCCGCTGGATTTTGAAATATTCAAAATCCTTTGGCGACCCTGATATGACGGCAAAAAAAATCGGCAAGTGGGACAGGCCCTTTAATGTGCGGGGATCGCTGGTCGGTGTGGACTCGGTGGGCCAAAGGGGCCTGTTTCCGCGCTGTATCTTTTAAACTAAACTCCAAACATTCACGCTTCTCACCTAGTTCTGTTAACATTTAGATTCCTTGCATTACAGAGAGCGGAACACTCTCCGAATGACATCCCCTGTATTTAGCATTAGACATTTTATGTCTCCTGACCAGCACATGTAAAACAAATCACGTCTGTAAATCAGATTTATTAAACAAATGATGAGCCATCTTTCCACATAATGCCGTCATTTCAATTTTTGCTGACGGAAGAATTTTCAGCCCAGGGAAGTTAAATCGTCTCAGTAGATTATTCCTCTTTTGCATTTTATGCGCTTTTGAAGTTGACTCTTCAGTTTAGTTTTTAGAGACACAGCATGGAAACAGGCCCTTCGGCCCACTGAGTCCGTGCCGACCAGCGACCACCTGTTCACACTAGTTCTATATTAGATCTACTTTCGTGTTCGCTGCCAGCACGCCAGGGGCAAGTTACAGAGGGCCAATTACTCCACAAACCCGCATGTCTTTGGGATGTGGGAGGAAACCGGAGCACCCGGAGGAAGCCCACATGATTACGGGGAGAACGTGCAAACTCCACACAGTTGACATTTATGGGTAGGGTTCATCGGCAGAAACCCTTCTCTGCTTGGGGATTTAGAACATCGATAGAACATTACAACACAGGTACGCTTATGCAAGCATAATGAATACTTGAACTGTTCTCATCTGCCTGCATTAGGTCATCACAGCGCCTCTACTCCCTGAGAAGATTACGGAGAGTCGGTCTGTCAAGGAGGACTCCTCTCTAACTTCTACAGGTGCACAGTAGAGAGCTTGCTGACAGGTTGCATCGTGGCTTGGTTTGGCAACTTGAGCGCCCTGGAGCGGAAAAGACTACAAAAAGTAGTAAACACTGCCCAGTCCATCATCGGCTCTGACCTCCCTACCATCGAGGGGATCTATCGCAGTCGCTGCCTCAAAAAGGCTGGCAGCATCATCAAGGACCCACACCACCCTGGCCACACACTCATCTCCCCGCTACCTTCAGGTAGAAGGTACAGGAGCCTGAAGACTGCAACGACCAGGTTCAGGAATAGCTACTTCCCCACAGCCATCAGGCTGTTAAACTTGGCTCGGACAGAACTCTGAACATTAATGGCCCATTATCTGTTTATTTGCACTTTATCCGTTTATTTATTCATGTGTGTGTATATTTATAGAATGGTATATGGACACACTGATCTGTTCTGTAGTCATGCCTACTATATTCTGTTGTGCTGAAGCAAAGCAATAATGTCATTGTCCTCTCTGGGACACATGACCATAAACTCTCTTGAATCTCTTGAATCTTGAATCTAGGTCCATATCCCGCCTTGCCTTCAAATCCATGTGTCTATCTGAAAGCTTCTTAAACACCACTGTGGTATCTGCCTCCACCACCACCCCTGGCAGCGCGTTCCAGGCGCCCACCGCCCTCTGTGACAAAAACCTGCCCCGCACATCTCCATTATATTTCCCCCCTCTCACGTTATTGCTACGCCCTCTAGTGTTGGACATCTCCACCCTGGGGAAAAGGTTCTGACTGTCTACCCGATCTATGTCTCTCTGAGTTATTTTGTTTAGTTTAGAGATACAGCACGGAAACAGGCCATTCAGCCCGCCAAGTCTGCGCCGGCCAGCGATCCCCGCACACTAACACTTTCCTACACACACTAGGGACAGTTTACACTTACACCAAGTCTACAAACCAGAGCCAATGAACCTACAGACCTGCAGGTCTTTGGAGTGAGGAAGGAAACCAAAGATCTCGGAGAAAAAGGGCGGCACGGTGGCGCAGCGGTAGAGTTGCTGCCTTAGAGCGAATGCAGCGCCGGAGACCCGGGTTCCATCCCGACTACGGGCGCTGTCTGTACGGAGTTTGTACGTTCTCACCCGTGACCTGCGTGGGTTTTCTCCGAGATCTTCCTCGCTTTCCTCCCACGTTCCAGAGACGCGCAGGTTTGCTGGCTAATGGGCTTGGTAATTTTTTTTAATTATCCCAGGTATGTGAAGGGTAGCGTTAGCGTGCGGGGATCACTGGTCGGCGCGGACTCAGTGGGCCGAAGGGCCTGCTACTGCGGTGTATCTCTAAGCAAAACTAAACTACAAACCTGCACGTCTTTGGAGTGTGGGAGGAAACCGGAGCACCCGGTGAAAACCCACGCAGGTCACGGGGAGAACGTACAAACTCTGTGCAGACAAGTACCCGTAGACAGGATGGAACCCGGGTCTCTGGCGCTGTAGGTAGAGAGGGAGAGGTAGAGAGGGGGAGAGGGAGAGGGAGGGAGAGGAAGAGGGAGGGAGAGAGGGAGAGGGAGAGGGAGACAGAGGGAGAGAGGGAGAGGGAGAGGGAGGGGAGAGGGAGAGGGGAGAGGGAGAGGGAGAGAGGGAGAGGGGAGAGGGAGAGAGGGAGAGGGAGGGGGAGAGGGGAGGGGAGGGGGAGAGGGAGAGGGAGAGGGAGGGGGAGAGGGAGAGGGGAGAGGGAGGGAGAGGGAGAGAGGGAGAGAGAGCATGAACTCTCTTTCAGGGAGTTAATAACAACACACTGAACAAAGGGGAGCAGAAGAATAGGGGAGAAGAGGCTTGACAAAAGCACCTGTCAATGAACAGGGGATTATTAGATTGAAGGGAAAAATGGACTGCATCCCTGTGGTAAAAGGATTCGAGCCTGTACATTATAAAACTATTAAACAGAATGTAGTTCCCAATTAAAGGATGATTTGACTCTGGAATCCAATGGCTGAATTTTGATTAAATTGCGATCTGTGAGAAGCCTCAGAGGTACGACTCCATGCTGTCATTTGTGAAGTTCGAACGAAGCCTTTTTTAGATTTTAGGGATAATAAGGTTAATTACTCTGAGTCATACGGCTGGTTGACTGAGAACAAATAGACAAAAAAAAAAGTGTGCACTTTCCCCTGGAGTTTTGCTGAAATAGGATGGGTTTCTCCCTGGAGGTCCTTGTGTGGCAGGGTCATCTTAAAATGGATGTTCAGACATCTATCTAAAGATAGATCCAGCGTAACAAAGTTGGGCAACACAACGGCATAGCTGGTGGAGACCATAGGGTCATAAGACATCGGAGTAGAATTAGGCCATTCAGCCCATCGAGTCTACTCCAACATTCAATCATAGCTGATCTATTTTTCCCTCTCAACCCCATTCTCGTGCCTTCTCCCCGTAACCCCTGGCACCCGCACTAATCAATAATCTCTCAATCTCTGCCTTAAAATTACCCAAAGTCAGCCTCCGCAGCCATCTTTGGCAATAAATTCCATACATCCATAACACTCACTGGCTAAATAAATTCCTCCTCATCTCCAGTTGAGGTACGTGCTTTTATTCTGCAAGCTGTGCCCTCTAGTTCTGGGTACTCCCACTACTGGACACATCCTCTCCACATCTAGGCCTTTTATTTTCCAGTAGGTTTCAGTGAGATTCCCTCCTCGCCATGCAGTGCAGATCCAGAACTTGCAAATGTACCTCATGCGTTAACTCAGGATCATTCTCGTAGATCTCCTCTGGACCCTCTCCAAAGGCAGCACATCCTGCCTCGGATGAGGAGCCCAAAACGGCCCACAATATTCCAACTGTGGCCTTAACAGCTCCCGATAAAGCCTCGGCATTACATTCTGTGCCAAAGACCTGGGTTCGATCCTGACCTCGGGTGCTGTCGGTGTGGAGTTTGTACGTTCTCCTTGTGACTACGTGGGTTTTCTCCGGGCATTCCGGATTCCTCCCACATCCCAGAGGCGTGCAGGTCTGTAGGTTAATTGTGGGGAGTGGATGAACTTGGAAATAGTGTACAATTATTGATGGTCGACACAGACTCAATGGGCTGAAGGGCCTGTTTCCCTGCTGTACCGTACTGAACAAAATTCAAAATAGGCACTAAAGGATTGTAGGTTAACTAGCTGCGGTAATAATTGTAAATTGTACCTCGTGTGTGTAGGCCAGTGCTTGTGTACGGGGGATCGCTGGTCGGCGCGGACTCGGAGGGCTGAAGGGAACTGTTTCCGTGCTGCATCTCTAAACTAAACGGAAACTAAATCTAAACACAAGTGTGAACGGTGTCTCCTGCACAAAACGTCATAAATTTTGGAATGAAATCTTCAAAACTATTCAACACAAGATTGAACCCCAATACAGAACTGTTTATCTTCGGATCAATGGAATAGGGACTGTAAATTAACTACGTTCCAAGAATCTCTCTTTAAATTACGGTTTAATAACAGCAAAAAAACTTATACTTAAATTTTGGAAAAAACGCATCCACGCCAACGTTCAAAATGTGGATCTCAAGCATGTCGGAAACGCTACATCTTGAAGAAATGAGATTCCTCCTACTAGGCAAAGTAGACCAATACTTAAAGACTTGGTCTCCTTTTATCGACTTCTTACAAGCATACGGTGCAACATAACATAACCTTAGAAATTAAATGGTTCAGAACCGGGTGACGGACGGGTAAAGATTCTAAATAGGTAGATCTCTCCTAATTTCTTTTCTTTCTATTTTCTCTTATTTTTTTCCAATCTACTTAGCTTCTTATCTCTGCTCTCTGTCTCTCTCGCTATCTGTTTCTACTCTCTTGTCTATCTATCTCGACACTCTACATTTCCCTTTTTCTATCACTGCTCTTTTATTATTACATTAAAAATAGGAAGTTGTACAAGAATGGTAATGTGTGTGTATGTATCAGCTACTTAGGTACCACATTACTGTACTTACTTCTAACAAAAATTAGGCTAGATGCAGGATTTGTTCCCGATGTTGGGGAAGTCCAGGTCACAGCTTTTTTTAAGTGGTGAAACGCCACAGAGGGTAGTTGAGGCCAGGGACCCTGTGTGTCTACCCGATCTATTCCTCTCCTGATTTTGTACACCTCTATAAGATCACCCCTCATCCTCCTGCGCTCCAAGGAATAGAGACCCAGCCTAACTCAACCTCTCCCTGTAGCTCACACCCTCTTGTCCTGGCAACATCCTCGTAGATCTTCTCCGAGGGTGGTGGGTATATGGAATTAACGTTTAAAAGACACTATACACCTTATCCACCTCTCTAAGATCACCCCTCGTCCCCCTCATGTCATGGAATAATATTTGGCTATTTCCACCGCAATAGACAATAGGGGCAGGGGTAGGCCAGTTCGGCCCCTTGAGCCAGCACCGCCATTCAATGTGATCATGGCAGATCATCCCCAATCAGTACCCCGTTCCTGCCTTCTCTCCCATATCCCCTGACTCCGTATCTTTAAGAGCCCTATCTAGCTCTCTCTTGAAAGTATCCAGATAACCGGCCTCCACCGCCCTCTGTGGCAGAAAATTCCACAGACTCACAACTCTCTGTGTGAAAATGTGTTTCCTCGTCTACGTTCTAAATGGCTTACCCTTATTCTTAAACTGTGGCCCCTGGTTCTGGGGGACTCCCCCAACATGGGGAACATGTTTCCTGCCTCTAGCGTGTCCAAACCCTGAATAATGTTATAAGTTTCAACAAGATCCCCTCTCATCCTTCTAAACTCCAGAGTGTACAAGCCCAGACGCTCCATTCTCTCAGCATATGACAGTCCAGCCATCCCAGGAATTAACCTTGTAAACCTACGCTGCACTCCCTCAATAGCAAGAATGTCCTTCCTCAAATTAGGGGACCAAAACTGCACACAATACTCCAGATGTGGTCTCACTAGGGCCCTGTACAACTGCAGAAGGACCTCTTTGCTCTTATATTCGATTTCTCTTGTTATAAAGGCCAACATGCCATTTGCTTTCTTCACTGCCTGCTGTACCTGCATGCTTAGTTTCATAGACTGATGTACAAGGACCCCCAGATCCCGTTGTACTTCCCCTTTTCCCAGTGTTAGTGTACGGGGGATGGCTGGTCGGCTCGGACTCGCTGGGTGTGAAGGGAACTGTTTCCGTGCTGCATCTCTGAACTAAACGGAAGCACAAGTGTGTAAGATGGTCCGCACGGGACCTGGCGGGCTGAAGGACCCCCTTTCCAAGTCGTGACTTTCAATCAAAAAGAAATCTGGGTCTGCGGGAGTAAAAGTTAATTCTGCTCAATCATTCAGATGACGGCCAGCAAAAAAAGCCTTGACACCTCCTGAGCTCCACAGCACGACGTATTAGTGCAGTCTGATCCTGCCCATTTTAAACGTTCTCATCGGAACCACTGACCCTGACTCTGCCTTTACCTAATACACATTTACGAGACTATCCATTTTCACCATTCAGCTAACATTCAAGGATAATTATCAGTGCGGCCTTTCAATCATTGTTATTTGATCACCATTGAGGCGGTGACCACTCTCTGTTTAAAACCTCCATATATTATTGTAAAAGATGGCCTTCTAAAACCTGACATTTGCAATATGCATTTCCTTCCCCTGTCACAGGGTTTGATTAGTATTTTGCCCGACATTCAAACATCTGCACGGACGTTGCGTTCGCTCAGACCCCCACGGACACACACTCGTGACAGACTCTCATTACCGTCACAATTAATGTGCAACGACAATCCTCCCTCTTTCAAATTGGATGGATTATCGCCCCTTGCACACAGAATCATTCCTCCAACTCAACGGCAGCACCGCTTTCAATAGGAATTTCGGACGGGCAATAGACAGTAGGTGCAGGAGTAGGCCATTCGGCCCTTCGAGCCAGCACCGCCATTCAATGTGAGCATCCCCAATCAGTGCCCCGTTCCTGCCTTCTCCACCACATCCCCTGACTCCGCTATCTTTTTAGAGCCCAATCTAGCTCTCTCTTGAAAGTGTCCAGAGAACCGGCCTCCACCGCCCTCTGAGGCAGAGAATTCCACGACAAGGGCAACCAGTGTCCCACACAGGGGAACCGTTGCGATTGGGCGCTACGAGCCGCTGCCACCTACGTTATTTTGCGTTACGGGCTGCTATGTGATCCAGAGGGCGGCGCAGCGGTGGAGTCGCTGCCTCACGGCGCCAGAGACACGGGTTCCGTCCTGACTACGGGCGCTGTCTGTACGGAGTTTTACGTTCTCCCTGTGACCCGCGTGGGTTTTCTCCGGGTGCTCCGGTTTCCTCCCGCACTCCTAAGACGTGCGGGTTTGTAGGTTAAATGGCATTGGTGAAGTCAAAGGTCAAAGTCAATGTTATTCGTCACATGCACCCGAAGATGGCAGTGAAATGAATTTGCCAGCAGCGACACTCTTAAAAAGAACACACAGTACACAATAAAATATAACACAAATGTTTTAATTGTCTCTAGTGTGTAGGATAGTGCTAGTATGTATGGGGTGATCGCTGGTCAGCACAGACTCGGTGGGCCGAAGGGCCTGTTTCTGTGCTGGATCTCTAAAGACTACAGTACACAATTTCCAGCTGTCATGCAAACAATGATGACTTATTAGTTTTGTTTTTTAGTTTAATTTAGATGTACAGAGCAGATACAGGCCCTTCGGCCCACTGAGTCCGCGCCGACCAGCGATCCCCGCACACTCAAGGGCCTGTCCCACTAACGTGTCCTTGGCACGCAAATTACGCTACCTCGTGGTCACGTTGAGGCGCACGGGCATCGTATGGCCGCTCAGGGCCAGTCCCACTGAGAAGCGTATGTGGTTGTGCGCGACATCGCGCGGGGCTCCGAAATCTTTGTGCGCCAACGGCCCTGACGGCCAAAGTGGGACAGGCCCAAGACCCAGGCGCGGCGCAACGTCTCACCTCCAACTGCAGCAGAAGCAGGCAAACGATCGCCGAACCCGGCCTGGGGCTCACGGCCGTTGCGGTCCGGATCCGCCCCCACTTCTACTCCCAATGCGGGGCCAAGAAAATTGAAGATGGACACAAAATGCAGGAGTAACTCAGCGGGACCGGCAGCATCTCTGGAGAGAAGCAACGGGTGACGTTCCGGGTCAAGACCTTTCAGACTGAAGAAGAGTCTCGACACGAAACGTCACCCATTGCCTCTCTCCAGAGACGCTGCCGATCCCGCTGAGTTACTCCTGCATTTTGTGTCCATCTTCAAATAACATCACACGCTCCAGACGGCTGTGCGTACGCATGAAATCGCGGGCGATCTTCGCGGGACCGTCTCGGCTCAACGCGACCACGAGGTCGCATAATTTGCATGCCAAGGACACATAAGAGGGACAGGCCCTGTGCAGCGGCAGAGACCCGGGTTCGATCCTGACTATGGGAGTTTGTACGTTCTTCCCGTGACCTGCGTGGGTTTTCTCCGGGTGCTCCGGTTTCCTGCCACACTCCAAAGACGTGCAGGTTTGTAGGTTGATTGGCTCGGGTAAAAATTGTAAATTGTCCCCAGTGTGTGTAGGATAGTGTTACGGGCCTGCTGCTCCTGGCGACTGCCTGCATCATCGACTGACGTATCAGGTCACCGAAACATTCGCGGCGTAACGCGGCGGTGGCTTTTCAAGTGTCGCATATTTTTTTGTCGCTGCTGGATTTTGAAATGTTCAAAATCTTTTTGGCGACCCTGATATGACGCCGGCAGTCGCCGAAAAAAATCGCAAGTGGGACAGGCCCTTTAGTGTACGGGGATCGCTGGTCGGCCTGGACCCGATGGGCCGAAGGGCCTGTTTCCGCGCTGTATCTCGAAAAACTGAACTCTAGGATGAATCCATGGTTCGCTACATGATCTGCGCTCTCGTGCCTTCGAAGCCACTGGCTTAATTGTTAGCAGGTTATTATGGAGAATAACAGGCAGTGCCCTGTTTTGTATGAAAGGAGGAATATAGGGCCCTTTTAATCTAACATTACAACCTACATTACTCATCTCTGACCACTTTAATTCCACAGCTTGAAGCCTCCCTGGTCCCAACAGTTCAGGGACTACCATGTTGGAAAGAATATCTGATTAGCCCTGTCCATACTTATTCCACCACCTTTCACTCCTGTTGCTAAGCAGATATTTGTTCAGCTCTGTTATAAAGGAGTTAATCGACACGCCATTAGCAGCCTTTGCTAGAGTCTATTTCACATATCTCCAGCTAATAAATTCGAACATCCAGTCTTGCTTGAGGCTTGTTAATTTTAAGCCTGTGACATCTAGTTCTGTGCCCACAATACAAACCAGATTTCCTCTGCTCACACACTGACTGCAGAACGCAATGCTTTGCGGGATTTTATTTATATTGACATCCCATCAAAAGAATGTGTACAGATTAAGTGCCATTAATAGATTACATAAAACACAAACCGACCTCCCTTCCATCTACACCTCACGCTGCCTCGGCAAGGCCAGCAGCATCATCAAGGACCAGTCTCACCCCGGCCGCTCCCTCTTCTCCCCTCTCCCATCGGGCAAATGGTACAGAAGTGTGAAAACGCACACCTCCAGATTCAGGGGCAGTTTCTTCCCAGCTGTTATCAGGCAACAGAACCATCCTACCACAACCAGAGAGCAGTGCTGAACTACTATCCACCTCATTGGTGAGAATCAGTCTGAAGAAGGGTCTCGACCCAAAACATCGCCTAATCCTTCTCTCCGTAGATGCTGCCTCACCTGCTGAGTCTCTCCAGCATTATTTGTCTACCTCAGACTATCCTTGATCAGATTTTACTGGCTTCACCTTGCACTAAACGTTATTCCCTTATCATATTGTGTAAGAAGGAACTGCAGATGCTGGTCTAAATCGAAGACAGACACAAAATGCTGGAGTAACTCAGCGGGACAGGCAGCATCCCTTCTTCAGAACTGAAGAAGGGTCTCGACCCGAAACGTCACCCACTCCTTCTCTCCAGAGATGCTGCCTGTCCCGTTGAGTTCCTCCAGTGTTTTATGTCTATCTTCGGTTTAAACCAGCATCTGCAGTTCCTTTCTACACATTGCTACCATACTTGCTTCATATAACCAGTCCTCTAATAACTTTGGAGGAGACCAAGTCATTGATAATAAAATTCCCTTCATGTAAAGAGGACAAATGTAAGTAGTGGCCACGACTATTTCTATCTTACAATAATATCCCGTAGTTTGGGTCAGGGGGGGGGAGTTCCCCCCGCCGCGGGTACCCTGTAATCCCGTGCTACCCGCTCCATGGTCGGATAGTGGGCGACTAAACCGTCTCCCCCACCTGGTTTGCCAGGTGAGGAGGGGGCTGTGGACCCCCAGCAGGACCAGAAACAAGACCTGTCAAAGGGCGGATGAGCTCCTAGCGAGCCAACGGCCGTCCACACTTCAGTAGAAGTTGCGATCGCTGTCGTACACGGCATTGTAAGGAACGATGATAAAGCGCACACACACGCCGACATCCTGTACTTCCAGCGGCGGAAGTCCGCAGGAACTGGAGGACGGAGATGTGTGGTGCGTCCGTCACCGTTCCCGTCGGAAACCTGCGTCGCTAACGTTTACAACGATGATGAACTGCTCTAACAATGTCAGGATAACTTCATCTCCTTAAATATAGAAAGGCTAGCCCAATATTGATGCCCTGTCACTTGGAGTCATTAGCAGCGGCCATTTCTGTCAAACGGATTACGGATATGAACTAAAACCAGCAAAAATGTACAGTGTACTCGCTAGAATTTAGAAGTTTGAGGGGGGATCTTATAGAAACTTACAAAATTCTTAAGGGGTTGGACAGGCTAGATGCAGGAAGATTGTTCCCGATGTTGGGGAAGTCCAGAACAAGGGGTCACAGTTTAAGGATAAGGGGGAAGTCTTTTAGGACCGAGATGAGAACATTTGTTTTCACACAGAGAGTGGTGAATCTGTGGAATTCTCTGCCACGGAAGATAGTTGAGGCCAGTTCATTGGCCATATTTAAGAGGGAGTTGGATGTGGCCCTTGTGGCTAAAGGGATCAGGGGGTATGGAGAGAAGGCAGGTACAGGATACTGAGTTGGATGATCAGCCATGATCATATTGAATGGCGGTGCAGGCTCGAAGGGCCGAATGGCCTACTCCTGCACCTATTTTCTATGTTTCTATGTTTCTAAAATATAAACGATATGATTACATTGCTGGCCATTCCGTTCACCATGAATTATCTTTGATGCTTAACCAGATGTTCTTACTGCTCATAAGATAATAGACAATAGACAATAGGTGCAGGAGTAGGCCATTCGGCCCTTCGAGCCTGCACCGCCATTCACTGTGACCATGGCTGATCATCCACACTCAGTTCCCCGCTCCTGCCTTCTCACCATATCCCGACTACACTATCTTTAAGAGCTCTACCTAACTCTCTCTTGAAAGCATCCAGCGAATTGTCCTCCACTGCCTTCTGTGGCAGCGAATGCCACAGATTCACAACTCACTAGGTACAAAAGCTTTTCTTCATCTCCGTTCTAAATGGCCGACCTGTACCCAAGATGTCTTCTTGTTAACAAATTTGATCTTATTGACCATTGTTTATCTAATGTTTTGTTCCACTGGAGGGGAATCAATGATTGCAATCTTTCATAAGTTACAGAAGAAGAATATGATCATATGCTCTACTGCCAGTTCTCCACGCAACATAATCCTCTGTCCAATCCACTGTCGCAGCAGCTTGTTGTATCATTGCAGGAACAGAGAGTTGCTGCCTCACAGCGCCAGAGACCCGGGTTCCACCCTGACTGCGGGCGCTGTCTGTACGGAGTTTTACGTTCTCCCCGTGACCTGTGTGGGTTTTCTCCGGGTGCTCCAGTTTCCTCCCACACTCCAAAGATGTAAAGCAGGAGTGGGCAACCTTGTTCTGCATTGGGGCCAGGACCCGTGTCTGTCAGCGGATGGCGGGTCACATCCATCGCCACAGTGCGACGCTTGGTGTTGTTTTTCGCATGAGGTTTCGCGTGTTTATCACTTCGTTTTCTGCCGTTCCCAGGTCCCTCGCCTGCCCAGCGGCTCGCTGCAGTTCCCAGATTGACCCGCCTGCCCCGGGACTGGCTGGTCGCGAAAACTAATGGAAAACGAAAACGCCTGCGGGCCGGATGATTTCAGGTTATGGGCCGGGTCCGGCCCGTGGGCCGTAGGCTGCCGACCCCTGCCGTAAAGGTTTCCTGGGCTGGGCCAAGCTGGCCATCCGCGAGCCACGGCCACGGGCGGAAGAGGGCTTCGCCCGAGCCGGCTGCCTGCCCCTTTTCCGGGGTTACGTCCTTGCCCGGGTGGTGTTAGAGAGGGAATACGTACACGCTGTCCATGGGCTCCCTGGGGGAGATCCGGGATCGCTGGGCACCACCGGGGGTGGAATGCATCCTTGGCAAGGATTGTAACATAGTTGTATAATAGTTTATTTAGTATATCTGTTCGTCTTGTATTATAGTGTTGGGTTCTCTTTTAGTTTGATTGTATTGTATATAATGTTTCAATATTTGAATAAATATTTTTGAAAAAAAAAGACGTAATGCTTTGTAGGCTAATTGGCCTTCTGTAAATTGTCCCCAAGGTGTGTTGGGCAGTGCGAGTGTGCGGGGATCGCTGGTCGGCACAGACGCACGCGGTCACAGGGAGAACGTGCAAACTCCACACACACAGCACCTGAGGTCTGGATCGAACCTGTGTCTCTGGCGCTGCGAGGCAGCCGCTCTAGCAGCTGTGCCAATGTTCATCCCTACCTCTCATTCTCCCTCTTGTTCACCAGTGAGCAGTACGCAGACGCGGCAAGCTTTATTATTGTCTGATGTTGCTGCAAACAGGCCCTTCGGCCCACCACGTCCACACCGGCCATCAATCACCAGTTCAACGTTACTCCACTTCCTCATCCACTACCTACACACCAGGGGGCAACTTACAGAGGGCCGATTAACCTACAAACCCGCACATCTTCGGGAAGTGAGAGGAAACCAGAGCACCCGGAGGAGAGCCACGCAGTAACAGGGAGAACGTGCCAACTCCACCCTGCACCAGATAATTTATTTGTGTAGACAGGAACTGCAGATGCTGGTTTAAACCGAAGATAGACACAAAGTGCTGGAGTAACTCAGCGGATCAGGCAGCATCTCTGGAGAAAAAGGATGGGTGACGTTTTGGCTCGCAACACTTCTTCGGATCATCTATTTTGTAATTTCACTTTCCTGGTTTCTCGCTTAATTCCTCAAGAACTGATGTTAAAATCGTTGAAGATTTTAAATCCATCTTAGCTAGGGGTTAAATAATTAACATTTTAGAAGCATTTTACACTGCTCTCCAAGCACAAGGCGAGTGGTCGATTTTGACGTCTTCATTTTCTGTGCTAGCTTTTCTCCATGCGACTGTATTGGATACTTCATGTCCCCCGCATAATCACACTGATTGATGTCGTCCCAAAGTAGGAATGTGGCCAGGTTACCACTTATAAGGATGTTCAGCGTTGATTAGGCAAAGTGGTGGGAAAACAAAAGAATCGCACTTGATCCATTTTACTTCCACCCTTTCACCACTGAGGCCTGGTGACCGACAGGAGTTGCTCTCGATAAAAACAAGAGGCATGGTACGTGGAACTATGAGGCACCTACACAAAATCTCGAGTGGAATAGATCGGGTAGACGCACAGAGTCTCTTGCCCAGAGTAGAGGAATCAAGGACCACAGGACATAGGTTTAAGATGAGGAAGGGGGGGGGGGGGAAGATTTTAATAGGAACCTGAGGGGTAATGTTTTTCACACTAAGGGTGATGGGTGATGGTGATGGGGGGGGGGGGGAGGGGGGGGGGGAATATTTAATAGGAACCTGAATGAACCTGAGTGAAGGGTAACTTCTTCACTTGGAACAAGCTGCCAGAGGAGGTAGTTGAGGCAGGGATTATCCCAATGTTTAAGAAACATTTCAACAGGTACATGGATAGGACAGGTTTAAGGGATGCGGGCCAAATGCAGGCAGTCTGGACTAGTGTGGATGGGACATTGTTGGCCGGTTGTGTTCGGCAAGTTGGGCCGAAGGGCCTGTTTCCATGCTGTATCACTCTATGCCTCTAGCTCAGGAACAGGCCCTCCGCCCCTACTCAACACACGCCTTTAAACTACTCTCCTCTGCCTGCATGTGTTCCATGGCCCTCCCAATTTGTAAAATATATCAGGAATGGTATTCAAAGTGTGGAGAGTCTGCATTGGCCAACACTCTGTCTGACGTTTGTTCTGGAGCCATGCAACACCTTGGGAAATGTGAAGAATTTATTCAGACTCACAGCACCAGGGACCCGGGTTCCATCATGACACAAATGCGTACTAAATGCCCCTCCTGTTTAGTTTAGCTTTGAGTAGAGATACTGCACGGAAATAGGCCCTTCGGCCCACCGAGTCCACACTGACCACCTGTGCACACAGATGTCGAGCACAGGAGCAAAGAGGTCCTTCTGCAGTTGTACAGGGCCCTAGTGAGACCACATCAGCAAACTCCGTACAGAGAGAGCTAGGTGCGAACCCGGCTCTCTGCCTCCTGCACCTATTGTATAAGGCAGCAACTCTACAGCTGCGCCACTGTGCCCCCCTGGAAAAATGGAACAGCACGGGAACAGGCCCTTCGGCCCACAAGGCCTGCGCTGAACACACCCTTCTTCAGACCCTGTACGGGTTAAGTTCAAAGCAATCCATACACAAATCCTCCATTTCCCGCATACACAAAAGCCTCTTAAATGCCTGTAATAATAATGTGTAACACCTTTTTTCTTTGCTTGGTTTCATAGATAGCAGATATAAATCTGTTAGGTTAAAGGGAGATGGTAAAAATGTATTGTTAATTCAACAATAAAATTTATGTCTTTCTATTAATAAGATGTAAGTATATTTTTGGAATTTAGAAGCTTACTTTCGTCATTACCCTGCTGAACAATTACTGGGTTAATGATATAAATGTGACTGACATTTCAGTTTTTTACATATATATTAAGGCTAAGTCTGCCTACCAGTTAAACCGTGATTCCAACTCACAGATGAGCCGGAGAAAGCATTTTATCGGGATCCATCACAGCACGGTTTGGGAACAGCTCCATCCCAGACCGCAAGAAATTGCATGGAATTGTGGATGCAGCCCAAACCGTCGCACAAACCAACCTCCCTCCCGTTGCAAAAGAAAGCTTTTCTCTGCACCTCGGTGCACATTTTCCAGGCAGAGGGTGGTGGGTGTAAGGAACGAGCTGCCAGAGGAGGTGATTGAGGCTGGGACTATCCCAACATTTAAGAAACAGTTAAACGGGTACATGGATAAGACAGGTTTGGAGGGATAGGGACTAAACGCGGGCAGGTGGGACTAGTGTAGCTGGGACATGTTGGCCAGTGTGGGCAAGTTGGGCCGAAGGGCCTGTTTCCACACTGTATCACTCTATGTCACGTGACAGTAATGAGCCTACGTACAATTGTAAAAGATGCCCATCTAGAGGATATATAATAGTGAAACAAAATGGTTAAAGGTTAAAGACTTAAGAGGGAAGCTAAGAAATCAGGAAGCTGATTTCTACATAAACTATAAGGTAGCAAAAATGCTGGAGAAACTCAGCGGGTGAGGCCGCATCTGTGGAGCGAAGGGATAGGCGACGTTTCGGGTCGAGACCCTTCTTCAGACTGATGTGGGGGTGTGGGGGGGGGGGGGGGGTCGGGAAGAAGAAAGGTAGAGGCAGAGACAGTGGGCTGTGGGAGAGCTGGGAAGGGGAGGGGAAGAAGGGAGAAAGCAGGGACTACCTGAAATTGGAGACGTCAAATGTTCATACCGCTGGGGTGTAAACAACCCAAGTGAACAAACTATGCGCTGCTTACATACATTGGACACCGCAATACAACTTATTCCATAATCAACAACATTCAATAATGTTTCCAAAAACATGTCTGGCACGGTGGCGCAGCGGTAGAGTTGCTGCCTCACAGCGCCAGAGACATGGGTTCAATCCTGACTGTGGATGCTTTCTGTACTGAGTTTGCACGTTCTCCCCGTGACCTGCGTGGGTTTTCCCCGAGTGCTCCAGCTTCCTCCCACGTACAGGTTTGCAGGTTAATTTTGGCTTTGGTAAAGATTGTACATTATTACCTATATAAGGTAGTTTTACTGGGCAATGTTAGCTCGTATTTTGATTGGTCAAAAAACGCGCAGTTTCCAGCGGGCAATATTACTTGGTATTTTTCTTCTTCCGGGTTTCGCCATTGACTTTACGTAGAAAAACTGTGGTCAATCACAAAGCTCCAAGTGTGAATCTTAGGAATTATTTTAATTTACGTGGGGATAGGTAATAATTATAATATCGACTGGCTTCTTTCGGGAGACACCAGGAAATATTGCACCTCAAGGCCAGTCAATATTATATAATTATTCCTAGCGTGTATAGGAGAGTGCTGGTGTGTTGGGCTCGCTGGTCGGCACGGACTCAGTGGGCCGAAGGGCCTGTTACCGCGCCGTATCTGTTAAAACAAAATCAAACTGAACCGAAGAACAGCACGAAAGACAAAGGATCCCTTTATTCTTAGGTGGATGAGCCGTTCCATCCGTCACCCGTTCCATCTCTGCAGAGATGCCGTCTGAACCGCTGAGTTACTCCAGCATCTAGTGTCTATCTTCGGTTTAAACCAGCGTCTGCACTTCCTTCCTGCAGAGAAAAGTTTATTATTTTTTGCGTGGCTGGGGTTGGAGGTGAGTGTTGGCGGAGGAGGAGGAGGATTAGCTTTAGTCTTTACAGCTCTGCCACCTAATGGCTGCTAACAGGATGGTGGCAGCATCCAGCCGGCTCCGATTTGTTCTGAACCTTTTCACACCTCTCGTTCCCCTCTCCCCTGACTCTCAGTCTGAAGAAGGGTCTCGACCCGAAACCTCACCTATTTTTTTTAGTCAGAGGGTGGTGAACCTGTGGAATTCGTTGCCACTGAAGGCTGTGGACGCCAAGTCAGTGGATATTTTTAAGGCAGAGATAGATAGATTCTTGAATAGTACGGGTGTCAGGGGTTATGGGGAGAAGGCAGGAGAATGGGGTTAGGAGGGAGAGATAGATCAGCCATGGTTGAATGGCAGAGTAGATTTGATGGGCCGAATGGCCTAATCCTGCTGCTATCACTTATGAACTTATGAACCATTCCATCTCTCCAGAGATGCCGCCGGACCCGCTGGGTTCCTCCAGCTTTTTATCTCTATCATTGAGCCTTGTCATCTGGTTATGTTCAGTGGCAGAAAACGGGAAGAAACGGTGGAAAGAGAACTGATAGACGTCTCTGAGCGGGTGTTCAGCACAAGTAATAATCGTACAAGGAGGATTGGATGGATGAGAGTTGGCAATACTTGAAAAGTCCATGTCACGAGAGGTGGCACGGTGGCGCAGCGGGAGAGTCGCTGCCTCACAGCGCCAGAGACCTGGGTTTGATTCTGACTACGGGTGCTGTCTGTAGGGAGTTTGTACGTTCTCCCCGTGACCTGCGTGGGTTTCCTCCGGGTGCTCCGGTTTCCTCCCACGTTTCCAAAGACGTGCAGGGGTTTGTAGGTTAATTGGCCCTCTGTAAATTGCCCCCTAGCGTATAGCGAGTGGATGAGAAACTGGGATAACATGGAACTAGTGTGAACGGGTGATCGGCGAAGGGCCTGTTTCCACGCTGAATATTTCAATCAATCAAAACTCTAGATGATGATGCAGGCAGTGCAAAAAGTAGTAAACACTGCCCAGTCCATCATCGGCTCTGACCTTCCTTCCATCGAGGGGATCTAACGCAGTCGCTGCCTCAAAACGTCTGGCAGCATCATCAAGGACCCACACCACCCTGGCCACACACTCATCTCCCTGCTACCTTCAGGTAGAAGGTACAGGAGCCTGAGAACTGTAACGACCAGGTTCAGGAATAGCTACTTCCCCACAGCCATCAGGCTATTAAACCTGGCTCGGACAAAACTCTGAACATTAATAACCCATTATCTGTTATTTGCACTTTATCAGTTTATTTATTCATGTGTGTATATATTTATATAATGGTATATGGACAAACTGATCTGTTCTGTAGTCAATGCCTACTATGTTCTGTTGTGCTGGAGCAAAGCAAGAATGTCATTGTCCTATCAGGGACACACGACAATAAACAGTGGCGGCAGAACTGATGGAAGTGTTTAAGGTTACGAGAGGCGTAGATAAGGTAGGCAGTCAGAACCTTTTTCCAACGGCAGAACTCTGAATAGGGAGTAGCTTAAAGACAAGAGGGGCAAAGTTTACACAGAGTAGTGGGTGCCTGGAACATGCTGCCAGGGCTGGTGGTGGAGTCAGATACATGAGAACGGCATTCAGTTTAGTATAGTCGAGCTCAGTCTAGAGATACAGTGTAGTAACAGACCCTTCTGCCCATCGAGTCCGCACGGACCAGCCATCACCTCCACCCTGGTTCTATCCTACACACACCAGCGACACTTTACACAAGGCAATTAACCCACAAACCTGCACATTTTTTTTTGAAAGGCGAAGAACGAGGCTTTTAGATACACACGTGGATATGCAGGGAACGGAGGGACATTGATCACATGCAGACGCAGGAGCTTAGCTTGTCTTGCTATCATGTTCAGCATAGAAGTTGTGGGCCGAACGGCCTGCTCAGGTGCTGCACTATCTCATGTTCAATGTTCGATAATAGTTTGTCCAAAAATGTAATTTAATTCCTCAGAGAACACGATAGTGCTGATCACAAATGTCACCTATCCATGTTCTCCTGACATGCTGACTGACCCGCTGAGTTCCTCCAGCACTTTGTCTCTCTTTTTTTAGTTTGCAAACCAGCATTCTGCAGTTCAGTTCAGTTTAGTTTATTTTCACGTGACCGAGGTACGGTGAAAAGCCGACCAGCCGGCGGGAAAGGCGATACGTGATTACAACCGCAAGAAAGCGCCCTGCCCCATTTGTATCAATGAATTAGAATCTGAAGGGTCTGAAGAAGGGTCTCGACCCGAAACGTCACCTATTCCTTCGCTCCACAGTTGCTGCCTCACCCGCTGAGTTTCTCCGGCATTTCTATCCTCCAATGAATTAGAATAGATCTTTGTCTATTTGCGAGAGGACGTACGTGAAGAAAGCACGGTGAAAAGAAACAGCGGAGCTCGGCAGGAGGGGAAATGAGCGGCCGGGCTCTGCGTGACCCCCGACTGATAGGGGTGACGGGACGCAGTGTTTCTCCTGAGTACCAAGCCTTGCCAACAGCTGACAAAAGGCCTGTCTCCTCACTTACATGATCTAAATTCTAATCAAACATCATTTAAACCGTGTTTTATTTCAGCCTCTGGAGAGCGTGTCCCTCCTGACTCTTCGCCATGGTAACGGGTGTCTCATTTCAGAAGTGTCATGCCACATTATCATCTCTCCGGCTCACACACTGTCCCTGACAAGTTGTCTCTGCCCCTCGCCACAGACACAGCCGGCTTATGTTGTTTAGTTCTGGTGTTAGGCCGGCTCGATACTGAGAGGCGAGCGCCGCTCTCCTGAATAACAACCTCCGCACGGCATTTGGCGACAGCGGATAATTCGGAAAGATATTGGCTTTGCAAGTGTATAAAGCACCTTGCCGTGAATTGTGCAGAGTCCCGTGTGAAATCTGTGCACTCGTTGCGGGCTCAGGCACGGCAGCCAGTTAATTTTTCTCTACTGACCTCACGCCAATTAAACCTACAAATCTGCGTGCGCGCCTTTGGAGTGTGGGAGGAAGCCGGAGCACCTGGCGAAAACCCACCCGGTCCGTGCGGACCAACAGTCGCCCCGCACACGAGCACTATCCAACACACCAGCGACAATTTCACAATTCCAGGGGCCTATTCCATACTGACATGCAACCCATTGTAAAATCATTATGTGGGAAGGAATTGCAGACACCGGTTTATACCAAAGTTAGACATAAAATGCTGGAATAACTCAGTGGGACAGGCAGCATCTCTGGAGAAAAAGAATAGGTGGTATTTTGGATCAAGTCCCTTCATAATACTGACGCCTGCTTCAGCTTTGGAAAGTATGGTTTAGTTTAGTTTGGTTTAGTTTACAGAAACCAGCATGTCAACAGGCCCTTCAGCCCACTGGGTCGGTGCCAACCAGCAATCTCCAAACACCTGCACTAGTCCTACACACACTGGGGACAACTGGCAAAGTCAATTAACTGACAAACCCGTGAGTCTTTGGAGTGTGGAGCACCCGGAGAGGACCCACGCTGCAAGGACGGACAGGTTTGTTGGCTAATAGGCTTGGTAAAGTTTGTACATCGTCCCCAGTGTGTGTAGGTGTAGTGTTAGCGTATGGAGCGATCGCTGGTCGGTGCGGGCTCGGAGGGCCGAGGGAGGGGGGGGGGCGGTTTCAGCGCTGTATCTCTAAACCAAAATGAACTGAATATATTGAGGATATGCTGCACTGTTGAACAACCAGATCACGACCCGAAACGTCACCCATTCCTTCTCTCCAGAGATGCTGCCTGTCCCGCTGAGGTACGCCAGCATTTTGTGTCCATCAACTATTAGTTCAGTTTAGTTTATTATCACGTGTGCCGTGGTAAATAAAACGTGTTGCGTGCTACCCAGTATTGCTATTGTTCCAGATTGAAATTGATAGATTTAGAACAACTCCACACTGTCTGTTGCTGCATGCATGATTACATCTAGCCTGGAGTAGGGGTGGACCGGCTGTTGGAATATTGTTCACTGCTCCAAGCCAGATGGGGAATGGCACATCCACAGCTGGATTAACAACTGGACCAGCCGCACAGCTGTTGGGAAACTGAAGCTCCTCACAACTGGCAAATGTGAGAACACCCTTTCCAGTTTAGCGAGGAAACAGGCCCTTCGGCCCACCGAGTCCGCACCGACCAGCGCTCCCCGCACAGTAGTACTACTCTACACACACTACGGGCGATGTACAATTTTACCACGCCAATTAGCCGACAGACCTGCACGTCTTTGGAGTTTTGGAAACCTGAGCACCCGGAGAAAACCCACGCAGGTCACGGGGAGAACGTACAAACTCCGTACAGACCCGTGTCTCTGGCGCAGTAAGGCAGCAGCTCTACCGCTGCGCCACCTTGCCACCCCGCACATTACCACTACTGGGTGAGCACGTGCCTGCCCCCCCACTGCTGGGTAAACATCTGCACGCTCTTGCAACGGGCACAACATCTGCACACTCCCACAGCTGCATGAATGCATGCACAATTCCACGCAGTACATGATACTGCTTCAGCATAACTCAGTCAACGCAGTGATACAGCATGGAAACAGGCCCTTCGCCCAACGTGCTCACACCAACCAACACGTCCCATCTACACAAGCCCCACCTGCCTGCGTTTGGCCCGTATCCCTCTAAACCTGCCCTACCCATGTACCTGCCTTAATGTCTTTTAAACATTGGGATTGACCCTGCCTTAACTACCTTGTAGCTCGTTCCGTACACCCATCACCCTTTGTGTAAAAAAGATATCCCTCAGGTTCCTAATAAATCTTTCCCCCCTCACCTTAAATCTGCCCTCTGGTTTTCGATTCCCCTACTCTGACCAAGAGACTGTGCGTTTACCCGATCCATTCCTCTCACAATTTTATACACCTATATAACTTCACCCCTCATCCTCCTGCGCTCCAAGGAATAGGATCCCAGCCTGCTCAACCTCTCCCTACAGCTCACACCCTCGAGTCCTGGCAACATCCTCGTAAATCTTCTCTGCGCCCTTTCCTAAAGCACGGTGCCCAAAACTGAACACAATACTCTAAATGCGGCCACACCAACGTCTTATACAACTGCAACATGACCCTCCAACTTGTGTACTCAATACTTTGACTGATGAAGGCCAAAGGGCCAAAAGCCGTTTTGACCACTCCAATTTATCTGCCGTGCCACTTTCAAGGGAAAGAAATCTCATATCTGCACAAACCAATGTAAACTAATTACGGGAATTTCCACTCGTGAGAGACTCTGTGACCAGAGGTCACAGCCTCAGAATTAAAGGATGTTCCTTTAGGAAGGAGATGAGGAGGAATTTCTTTAGTCAGACGGTAGTGAATCCGTGGAATTCTTCGCCGCAGACGGCTGTGGAGACCAAGTCAATGGATATTTCTCAGACAGAGATTGACATATTCTTGATTCGTACGTGCGTCAGGGGTTGGGGGGAGAAGGCAGGAGAATGGGGTTAGGAGGGAGAGATAGATCAGCCATGATTGAATGGCGGAGTAGACTTGATGGGCCGAATGGCCTAATTCTGCTCCCATCACTTATGAACGTATTCATCCCATCAAATTCAATCATGGCTGATCTATCTTTCCCTCTCAAGTGTGTTCTTCAGGAGAGGCCCACAGCAACATAAACAATTGCCTCCCCTGAAAGCAAAATGGAGAATCCACAACAAGATGAACAAACGTTGCCACTTCTTGCATTTCTGACAGCCACAACATTGGCGAGAGGGGAATGATATCAGTTCTATTGCCAAGTGTTGGCATCTTTTTTTTCACCACTAAATAAAACCCAAACTCTCCAAAGTCACTTATGTCAAGAGTACGCGTTTCATGATTTCATTAACAGTTCATTAATCTTGTCAAGATAAAAAATCCCACGCTGTGCTTTTTTCATCTGAATTTAAGCGCCCTTGAAAGCAACATCTTCATGAATATTCTTCCCCAAATGGACGTTAAACGTCGAACAGCTTCACTTCCATGTATAACGATGCCCTTTAAAAATTAGTGTGTTCGCCAAGGGCCTGTCCCACTTTGCGAATTTATTGGAGATGACGGGCGTCAATGACTGATGCCCAATGTCGCCTAAAAACCATCAAGTAGTGCGACACAGCCGCGCCAAGGTACGACACTCCGCGTCACCATGCGTCACCAATTTACACGCCTCGCCATGCGTCATCGTAGGACAGCGTGCAACAGCACAGCAGAGAACAGCACCAGTGACGTCACAGCCGTCAAGCAGCGTCCGTGTACGTCCACCCGCGACACGTTATGGCAAGTCACGACACCTTGCATCATCTGGGGCAACATCGCGATGCATCGTGACGCATCGTTGTCACATAGTGCCGCATGGTGGCGCACGATGATGCACGGTAAATTAGCATAGGCAATGACCGTGCGTCACCACGTGTCACCCGGACGTCACCGTGCGAAAGCGCGCACGACAAGATAAGACACGGGGATGTCGCGCGGGGATTTTGAACATTCCAAAATCCTGGGGCGGCAGGGAGACACCGCGCGTCACTACACGCGTCACGACCCGAACACAACGCGACAACCTCTGTTCAGGCTGTCGCCTAAAATGTGGCCCAAGTGGGACAGGCCCTTTACTGTTGGATGTGAATCGCCGTTCAGCTTCTTCTTCTTGCGTATGGCATGCACGGCCTAAAGTTGTAGGCCATCGTGTTCTATTTGATCTTGTTTGACTGTGCACGCCAGGTTGATTGCATTCATCGAAACAAGGCGGTCCACGTGAAGGTTGCAATCTCCCACCTTCACCGTCAGCAATTACTTGGAAGCAGTGAGCAATGTAGTACTAAAATACTTCAAGTAGTGCGAGTGTTTATTAAAGCTCGGAAAGGGAATGTAAGAAAGGGAAGAAACTGGTTCTAAACCTGGTGGTCACAAAATGCGAAATGCACCAATATCCTGCTCAGTCTGAAGAAGGGTCTCGACCTGGAACGTCAATCTTTCTGTCCCGAGATGCTGCCTGACTCGCTGAGTTACTCCAGCATTTTGTGGGCATCTTTTGTGTAAATCTGCATCTGCAGTTCCTTCCTGCACACTAGCTCGGATGAGGCATCTTTGGCCGGCATGGAGGAGTTGGGCAGAAGGGCCCATGTGAATGGGCACCAACCCACACCTCCAGATTCAGGGACAGTTTCTTCCCAGCTGTTATCAGGCAACGGAGCCAACCAGAGGGCAGTACTGAACTACTATCTAACCCCTTTGGTGACCCTCGGACTAACCGCAGATTCACCGCCCTCGGGATAAAGAAAGAGTGTTTACCCTCCTCATCTCCTTTCTAAAGGGCCTGTCCCACTTGGTGATTTTTTTCAGCGACTGCCGGCATCATTGACTGACGTATCAGGTCAGCGCAAAATACGCGCATGACAACGTATTGACGCGCGGTGTTTTTTCACGTGTCGCAACGTATGTTTTGTCGCTGCTGGATTTTGAAATGTTCAAAATCTTTTGGCGACACTGATATGACCGCCGGCAGTTCCCTTATCATGGGAATATCACGTTATTGCCTTATCGTGTATCTGTACACTGTAAAGGGCTCGATTGTAATCATGTATTGTCTTCCCGCTGACTGGTTAGCACGCAACAAAAGCTTTTCAGTGTACCCCGGTACACGTGACAATGAACTAAACTAAACTGAACTAAAGTTTCTCGATGCAAAAACCCCGGCCTCTGATGAAACGGATTGCCGAGACTCCTGCAGGGTTTAGAAGGTTAAAACGCGGGGAGCGCTGTCGTGGCAGGAGAAGTGTAGAATTTACAGCAAAGTCACAGTTCAGCTGTTCTCAAGGAGCGGGTGCTCACGGGAGCTGGCCAAGCCGCATGATTGATGAAACCTCCGCTCGCACCAACTGTAAATATACAGCGGGCCTTGTCAGAACAGGCTAGCAACACCGGTCCCCGACAGACTTTATTTTCTCTTCCTTCCTTGCGGCAGTGTGAGGTGGGGGGGGGGGGGGGGGGTGGTGGAAATAAAAAGCTTCCTTCTTGACTTACCAGGAGGGCACCTGGAGGATAAATCGGGCCTAAGGTGAGTAATTCTGCGCATCAACAAGATGTCAGTCCATGCGGGGAAGGGAGGGAGTGGGGGGGGGGGGGGGAGGAGGAGGGGGGCAAGGGGGAAAGGCAGCTCGGGGAAACGAGCTTACATTTGCGAGATTTATGGCCAATCTGGCAGCAACCCTGATCCTTTCAGGGAGAGACGGATTCGGATCACCGAGCCAGGCTGTAATTTTCTTTAGGAAAGGTGACCTTATTGAGCAGGGAAGTACGTGGGGCCCTCAGCACCCTCTCGAGGATGAATCAGATTAACGCACACCGTCCGGTGTGTGGGAAGGAACTGCAGGGGCTGGTTATACACCGAGGATACGCACAAAATGCTGCAGAATTGCCCCTGTCCCACTTAGGAAACCTGAACCGAAACCTCTGGAGACTTTGCGCCCCACCCAAGGTTTCCGTGCGGTTCCCGTCAGTCTCCCTAATGGTCGAAAGTGGTTTCCATTTTAAAAATCGGTAATTTTTTAGTCGAAGCCGGTTGCGATGCTAGTTGAAGGTGGTCGCCGGAGGACAAAAACCTCCGGGAACCGCACAGAAACCTTGGGTGGGGCGCAAAGTCTCCAGAGGTTTCCGTTCAGGTTTCCTAAGTGGGACAGGGGCATTTGGTGAATATGAGATGAATGAGTGATCTGTGGAGAGACGCAGGCTCAGGTAACGTACAAAGTTCCGCACTGCACACCCGTCCCATGAGGCAGGTAGGCCCAAGAAAGCGACAATCCGCATAATTAGTGTACTGTTAACTACAGCACAGGACGCACCTTTAGGAAGGCAGATGAGGAGGAATTTCTATAGTCAGAGGGTGGTGAATCTGTGGAATTCATTGCCACAGACAGCGGTGGAGGCCAAGTCAGTGGATATTTTTACGGTGGAGATTGACAGATTCTTGATTAGTGCGGGTGTCAGGGGTTACGGGGAGAAGGCAGGAGAATGGGGTTAGGAGGGAGAGATAGATCCCACGATTGAATGGAGTAGACTTGATGGGCCGAATGGTCTAATTCTGCTCCTAGACCTTCTGAACACGGGGAAGTCCGGAGTGTAGCCAGCAAGTTAAAGATATATGACTATAAATTACACATAGGAAAGGCAGATGCTGGTTTAAAAAGAAGTCAGACACAACATGCTGGAGTAACTCAGCGGGTCAGGCAGCATCTCTGGAGAGAAGGAATAGGTGATGTTTCGGTTTGTGACCCTTCTTCAGTCTGGGTTACTCGCATTTGTGTCCATCTGTGTGTATGAGTATATACAGTACGTATATGTCAAGAGTCAAGAGTCAGGAGTGTTTTCTTGTCGTGTGTCCCAGACAGGACAATGAAATTCTTACTTGCTGCAGCACAACAGAATATGTAAACATAACACATAACGGGAGAAGAGAAAAAGTTCGATAAATAACAAATATAGTGCAATAATAATAATAAGTCTGTTGTAGTTCAGACCTTATTTGTTGTCGTGTTTAATAGATGGCTGTAGGGAAGAAGCTGGAATATTGTGTGCAGTTTGTGTCTCCAAATTTGAGGAAGGACATTCTTGCTATTGAGGGAGTGCAGCGTAGGCTCACCAGGTTAATTCCCGGGATGGCGGGACTGTCATATGTTAAGAGAATGGAGCGGCTGGGCATGTATACTCTGGAGTTTAGAAGGATGAGTGTAGATCTTATTGAAACATATAAGATTATTAAGGGTTTGGACACGCTAGAGGCAGGGAACATGTTCCCGATGTTGGGGGAGTCTAGAACCAGGGTCCACAGTTTAAGAATAAGGGGTAAGCCATTTAGAATGGAGACGAGGAAACTCTTTTTCACACAGAGAGTTGTGAGTCTGTGGAATTCTCTGCCTCAGAGGGCGGTGGAGGCTGGTTCAAGAGAGAGCGAGATAGGACTCTAAAAGATAGCGAAGTCAGGGGATATGGGGAGAAGGCAGGAACGGGGCACTGATTGGGGATGATCATCCATAATCACACTGAATGGCGGTGCTGGCTCAAAGTGCCGAAATGCCTACTCCTGCACCTATTGTCAATTGTCTAGAAGCTGTTCCTGAACCTGGACGTTACAGTTTTCAGGCTCCTGTACCTTCTTCCCGATAGCAGGGGTGAAATGAGTGTGTGGCCAGGATGGTGTGGGTCCTTGATGATGCTGGCTGCCTTTTTGAGGCAGCGACTTTGATCGATCCCTTCGATGGTGGGGAGGTCAGAGCCGATGATGGACTGGGCAGTGGTCACAACCTTTGTGTGTGTGTGTGTGTGTGTGCGTGTGCATGTGTGTGCGTGTGTGTCATTTCCCAGCCTGGATAGTTTAATGCAAATATTTGATGATGATTTAATGGTGTCGATGTAAATTAAATATACATTTGATTGGTAATGTTTTGCAAATCTTTCCATATTTCTGTTTAATCCCAGTGGTTAATGATACACTATCTGAAGTTAATGTGGTCTGAACATCCAATCACTCACTAATTTTTACAATCTTCTTAGCCGCATTTTCTCAATTGGGCTGTGACACAGTGGAATGGGAACAGCGATTCAATTGTTGTGTAATATTCTGGTATCAGTGTTATCTTACTTGGATCAGCTCAGAAAATTCAAGAGAAGCATTTTATATTTACGGTGTGCAGTAGGATATGAAATTCATTTCCACAATTCAGGAAGGGGCGAATAGTTCTTTATTATACAGCATATAGTTTTTTTTTTTTTGGTTTAGTTTAGTACAGAGATGCAGCGCTGAAACAGGCCCTTCAGCCCATCGAGTCAGTGCCTACTAGTGATCCCTGCACACTAACACTATCCTACAGATCCAGAGATGCTGCCTATCCCGCCGGGTCACTCTAGCAATTTTGTGCCAATCTCTAGTTTAGTTTGGTTTAGTTTAGATATACAGCGCAGAAATAAGACCTCTAGCCAAACCATAGTCAGGATCGAACCCGTGTCTCTGACAATAGACAATGGACAATAGGAGCAGGAGTAGGCCATTTGGTCCTTCGAGCCAGCACCGCCATTCAATGTGATCATGTCTGATCATCCACAATCAGTACCCCGTTCCTGCCTTCTCCCCATTTCCCCTGACTCCATTATTTTTAAGAGCCCTATCTAGCTCTCTCTTGAAAGCATCCAGAGAACCGGCCTCCACCGCCCTCTGAGGCAGAGAATTCCACAGACTCACCACTCTCTGTGAGAAAAAGTGTTTCCTCGTCTCCGTTCTAAATGGCTTCCTCCTTATTCTTAAACCGTGGCCCCAGGTTCTGGACTCCGCCAACATCGGGAACATGTGTCCTGCCTCTAGCGTGTCCAAACTTTGATCGGCGAGGGTATTGTGAAGAGCAGCATAAAGTCAGATGGGACTGTGGCACGGGACGGTAATATGGTCAATTGTAAGTCATTTTGGGTCCCGTATCTGAGGAAGGATGTGCTGGTGCTGGAGTGGATCCAGAGGAGAATGATCCCAGGAATGAGTGGGTTAACATATGATGAGTGTTTGGAATTCTTTGCTCCACTCTATTCCTGCCGGCTTAAAATAGCTTGATGGACTAACAGAGTCATCGAGCCATACAGCGTGGAAACAGACCCATCAGCCCAACGTGCCCACACCGGCCAACATGTCCCATCTACACTCTCCCACCTGCCTGCGTTTGGCCCCTGTCCCTCCAAACCTAAATAGCCCTGTGAAAATAGCAATTAAAGTTTGACATCATTCTGCCAAATGATTCTGTGATTATTTCATAAATCTAATCTTTGCAAGCAAGTAGATTACACATGTAAACACGATTGGTGAATAAATATTATTCAGAGTCGAGAACAAGGTGAAAAGGAATTCAGAGCAACATTACTGTAGCTTGGTCAAAATCCCCTCATCAATAAGGGCGGCATTTAAAATTAATTTTCCTATTTGACATTTACTATTTTGTTTGCAGTTGCCCGTATAGTAATATTAATAAAAGGACAGAACGCGTAATGTGAAAAAGGTGAGATATGAGAACCATTATATCATCATTTGTGAATTATCAGGACCATCCACCTTTGGGATGTAAATCAACCGTCGTGATCCTTCATTCTCTGGTCTTTATCTTTCGTTTCACCCCTCCTGTGGGATAATATACTTGCGGCGTGTTCTAAGATTAGGATTGTTCCCGGCGTTAACAAGAAAGATGAATCGACTGGAATTTACTTTTCAATTATAAATCTTCAGTAATCTTTCAAATTGCTATTTCGCAAAGACAGTGTGCAAGACTTCCTCTGGAAAACAGAAAACGCAATGACCTGCGCAGGAACGAACTGCAGATGCTGGTTTACACCGAATATAGACACAGCGTTTTGGAGTCACTCAGCGGGGCGGGCAGCAAGTCTCGATAGTTATTGGCTGCAACCTTCCCTCCTTTGATGAACTGTACACTGCAAGGGCCAGGAAGCGAGCGGGCAAGATCATCTCTGACCCCTCTCACCCTGGCCACAAACTCTTTGAATCGCTTCCCTCTGGAAGGCAACTCCGGACTGTCAAAGCTGCCACAGCCGGACATAAAAACAGCTTTTAACCACGAGTAGTTGCTCTACTCAACAACCAAAAATCTGTAGCCTCCCTTTGATCTGGTATTTTGTTGGTTCACATGCTTGATCAATGGTGTTTTATCATTAATGTTTTATTATTATTAATGTTCAGTGTTTTCTGAGTCATTCGTAACTGTCACTGTACGTCATGTTGTTACTTGTGGGCGGAGCACCAAGGCAAATTCCTTGTATGTGAATACTTGGCCAATAAACTTACTTACTTACTTACTTACTTAGAATGAATGGGTGACATTTCGGGTCGTATGGTCATAAGGTCATAAGTTACAGTAGCGGAACTTAGGCCATTCAGCCCATCAAGTCTACTCCGCCATTCAATCATGGCTGATCTACCTCTCCCTCCTAACCCCATTCTCCTGCTTTCTCCCCATAGCCCCCTGACACCCGTACTAATCAAGAATCTATCTATCTCTACCTTAAAAATATCCAATACACAGTAGACAAAAGATGCAGGAGTAGGCCCTTCGGCCCTTCAAACCAGCACCGCCATTCAATGTGATCATGGCTGAGGCATACAGAGGTAGAATTTAATCAGGAGGACAGTCAGACTGTTCCAGGAACTAGGATGGGAGAGGGATGGAGAGGGAGGGTTCTTTTGTTTTAGTTCTAGAGATACAGCGCAGAAACAGGCCCTTCGGCCCTTCGTATCTACGCGCCAACCGTCGATCGCCCGTGTACCAGTTGTACCCGACACGCTAGGGACAATTTACAGAAGCCAATTGATCTACAAACCCGCAGGTCCATGCCACAACCAGAGAATCCAGAGGAAACCCACGTGGTCACAGGGAGAGCGTGCAAACTCCGTACAGACAGCGCCCGTGGTCAGGACGGAACCTGGGTCTCTGGGGCTGCGAGGCAGCAACTCTACCGCTGGGCAACTTTTTTAATGAAACTCTGATGATTTTTGTCAGGTGGAAGGAAATGATCACAATGGAACTAATTTGAACCCTTGTCCTCTATGAGCCTATAGGAGTCCGTACGTTCTCCCTGTGACCTCGTGGGTTTTCTCCGGGTGCTCCGGTTTCCTCCCACATCTCCGAAGACGTACAGGTTTGTGGATTAATTGGCGTCGGTATAATTGTAAATTGTCCCTAGTGGTGTTAGATCACTGGTCGGCACAGACTCTGTGGGCCCCGAATGGCCTGTTTCCGCGCTGTATCTCAAAAGTAACGTCCAATGTGTCTAATGAAAGGTGTAGAGGGATGTGCGGCAAATGGGATTGACATAGATGGGGCAACTTGATTGGTCAGTTTAGTCTATTGTCACGTGGACCGAGGTACAGCGAAAAGCTTTTGCTGCTCGCTAACCGGTCAGCGGGAAGACAATACAAGATTCCAATCGAGCCATACACAGTGTACAGATACATGATAAGGGAATAACGTGTAGTGCAAGGCAAAGCCAGCAAATCCGATCAAAGATAGTGGGAGGGTCACAAATGAGGTAGATAGTCGTTCAGGACTGCTCTCTGGTAGGGTGATCCAGTTGCATGAAGATAGGCCGAATGGCCTGTTTCCATGCTGTATGACTACGATCCTTTGACTCCATAAAACCATTGTCCCACCGTGCATCCTGCCTATCCTCTGTCAGCAAACAAATAACGGCCCAATGACAATTTAATGAGGAATGTACACAAATTCAGATGTTACACACAAACAGTTATACCTGTGTTGTATTTTCTCCCTGACTGCAGTTTCAAATTGGTTTGTCACAAGCTTGGTTAATTAGAAATAATGACAGCATTTCAACAGCTTGCGATGGACTGCATTTATGGAATTTACACCTGTGGATTTTATCTTGCTGAGAGACATTTCACTCCAAAGACAGTGCAGGTTTGTAGGTTAATTGGCTTCGGTAGAAATTGTGGGAGAGTGTTCGTGCACCTGGATTGATGGTCGGGGCAGGCTCGGTGGGCCGAAGGGCTTGTATCTCGAAACTAAACTAAACGAAACTAAACACAGATCCAAATGGAGCTTAAAGAGACAGGTTTTGCTTACATTTGAACAAAGTCTAGAGTGGAGTGGTCCCGTTAAAACCCAAGCTGACCGTCAGTGGCCTATTGTAGTCACTCAAAGTGGCGGAGTAACTCAGCGGGTCAGGCAGCATCTCCGGAGAACATGGATAGGTGACGTTTTGGGTTGGAACCCTTCTTCAGACTGAAAGGTGGAAAAGCCACCCCAACCCGAAGGATCCCAACCCAAAACTTTGCCCATCCTTTCTCTCCAGAGATTCTGCCTGACCCGCTGACTTACTCCAGCACTCTGTGTGTTTATAACCAGTTTTGTTATAAACCAACATCTGCAGTTCCTTGTTTCTACATCAGTGGCTAAGTGTTGCTTTAAAGCATGTTGACGGCATTTTCATCGATTGGATAATAAGTTCAAAGGTTCTAGCAGCAGAATTAGACCATTCGGCCCATCAAGCCTACTCTGTCATTCAATCATGGCTGATCTACCTCTCCCTCTCAAACCCATTCTCCTGCCTTGATCCCAAAACCCATTCACAACTTTACAAATCAAGAATGATGCAAAAGACAATAGACAATAGGTGCAGGAGTAGGCCATTCGGCCCTTCGAGCCAGCACCGCCATTCAATGTGATCATGGCTGATCATCCCCAATCAGTGCCCTGTTCCTGCTGATTGAAAATAGATTGAGAAATCTGATTTAAAAAAAGTAATGGGGCTGAAACAAGAATATAGTTTCACTCTTACACAAAGCTGGCCAGCCTGCCAAGTGTTGGTAGCATTTTCAGATGCAGTTCACGGTCAATTGATGGGATGATGGATTGGATTTCCCTGCCTTGCGTGGCAAGACCTTACTGAGGCACATTCTCCACCTTGTTGGATTGGTGCCGTGGTTATGACGATTGGAATACCTTGGCTTAAAGTTTGGTTAAAACTAAATCACAGGTTCTCAGCGCTACAATCTTCCCAACAGCCATCAGGCCATTCAACGATACTAACCCCAAACAAACGCTGAACCACATAGACTTTGGCATTGGATTTGTCTTTTTTCACTATCATTGCTTGTGTCATAAGTTCACAGTTCACACGTGATAGGAGCAGAATTAGGCCATTCGGCCCATCAAGTCTGCTCCTCCATTCAATCATGGCTGATCTATCTCTCCCTCTCAACCCCATTCTGGTGTATGGCGTTATGACAATCTAACTTCCTCCAACTTTACACGTGCAAACTCCTACGACCCTCTCTTCTGCACGCTAAGCCATCTCACCTGGGCTTGGATAGAGTGGATGCGGATGTTTTCACTCGTGGGAGATTCTAGGACTAGAGGGCACAGCCTCAGAATTAAAGGACGTTCCTTTAGGACGGAGATGAGGAGGAATTTCTTCAGTGGAGGGCGGTGAATCTGTGGAATTCTTTGCCACTGGGGGCTGTGGAGGTCAAGTCAGTGGATATTTGTAAGGCAGAGATAGATAGATTCTTGATTAGTACGGGCGTCAGGGGTTATGGGGAGAAGGCAGGAGAATGGTTAGGAGGGAGAGATAGATCAGCCATGATTGACAATAGGCAATAGGTGCAGGAGTTGGCCATTCGGCCCTTCGAGCCAGCACCGCTATTCAATGTGATCATGGCTGATCATCCCCAATCAGTACCCCGTTCCTGCCTTCTCCCCATATCCCCTGACTCCACTATCTTTAAGAGAGCTAGATAGATCTTAAGAGACCTATCTAGCTCTCTCTTTAAAGTATCAAGAGAACCGGCCTCCACCGCCCTCTGAGACAGAGAATTCCACAGACTCACAACTCTGTGTGTGAAAAAGTGTTTCCTCATCTCCGTTCTAAATGGCTTACCCCTTATTCTTAAATGGCGGAGTAAACTTGATGGGCCGAATGTCCTAATTCTGCTCCTATCATTCATGACCTTATGACCTCTCGCTCCAGTCTGAAGGTGTCTTTTAATACACACCACATTTCTATCTGGTCTTCCACTTCACATTTCTATCTGCCTCCACTTCGCATTTTTTTTTTGCGAAAAATGCCACAAGCTATTCTTTCTATGTGAAAGGCCCCATATAATTACAAATTCTTCTTGCATTGTATTGAATCTAATTTATTTTTAATACCTGGCTCTGTGAAGGAGGATTTTGTTTAAACATTTTTTATAAAAGTGGCTGAATATATTTAAATTAAAATCACTATTTTTTTTTTAAAAGCTATTAATATTTGATTGCAATAATGTTTCAGTTAATGTCTGACTGTAATTATAGTTGAGTTAACGTTTTGTTTTTATGGTGTGTTTTTCAATAAAATAGCAATTACTTTTTTTTAATGTAACATTAAATCTAGAGCACAGGGTAATGTGCCAAAGACAGTGAGCGGTGTACAATGGATCGACTAGGCGCACAATGCCATTTTAAACTTTATTCGGCTCTTATATTGAGATGCTCGTGGGTTCACAAGTGAAATATATTCCCTTTTATGTTCCTTCTGAGATTCCATTTGAATTTCAGGGAATCAGTAACTCTGAGCAGAGCTACTGTATGGATCCGACTGTTTATATAGACATAGAGACATAGAAAATAGGTGCAGGAGTGGGCCATTCGGCCCTTCGAGCCTGCACCGCCATTCAATATGATCATGGCTGATCATCCAACTCAGTATCCCGTACCTGCCTTCTCGCCATACCCCCTGATCCCTTTAGCCACAAGGGCCACATCTAACTCCCTCTTAAATATGGCCAACGAACTGGCCTCAACTACCTTCTGAGGCAGAGAGTTCCACAGATTCACCACTTAACATAGAGTCATGTCGTCATACAGCACGGAAACAGGCCCTTCGGCCCAACTCGTCCATGCTGGCCCCATCTAAACTAGTCACTTTGCCCGCAGTTGGCCGGTAGCTTGTAGCGGGGCACCTAGTGGTGGGGCTGGGTATTCGGAACCCTCGTCATTGGTCGGGACTGTTGCGTGAGCTGTGGTTCGTTCGCCGGTTTTTTGAGAGTATTCAGCAGTTAGCACTCCTCGCATCAACAGGAGCTGTAATCGTTAGTTCCAGGCTCGGTACAGGGTGTTTCGAGCATTTGTTTGTGTTAATAAAGAATATTTCTCTCAACCTGCCTGGTCTCACTACAATCTCTCTTAACCTTGCTTATTATTCATGCACCGAGGTGTCTCTTAGATACCGTTATAGTACCTGCCTCAACAACAGGACCTCCTAGTGTCATAGAGTCTTACAGTGTGGAAACTGGTCTTTCGGCCCAACCTGCCCACACTGGCCAACATGTCCCATCTACACTAGGCCCACCTACCTGCCATATCCCTCTAAACCTGTCCAATCCATGTACCGGTCTAAATGTTTCTCTGGCAATTTGTTCCATACGCCCACCACTCTCTAAGTAACAAAATATTTCTCCCCTCGCCTTAAACCTATGTCCTCTGGTTCTTGATCCCCTTACTCTGGGTAGAAGACCCCTTGCATTCACTCCATCTATTCCCCTCATGATCACCCCTTGCACATCCACGTGCCTATCTGAAAGCTTTTTAGACACAACTATTGTATCTGCCTCCACACCACCCCTGGCAACGCGTTACAGTCAGGGTCGCCAACTTTCTCACTCCCAAATAAGGGACAAAAGGTCAAAATACGGGACAAATGCCCGACGGCAATTCGTTGACCGACTCGGCCGTGGCTGGGTGGATGAGCTGGCCCCGGGTGCTGGACTGCACGCAAGGCCCAGCCGGCGGGCCAGCTGAGGAGTTTTGTCGCCGCTGGATTTTGAAATGTTCAAAATCTTTTGGCGACACGGATACGACGCCGGCAAAATCATCAAGTGGGACAGGCCCTTTACGGCGAATGCAGCGCCGGAGACCCGGGTTCGATCCCGACTACGGGCGCTGTCTGTACGGAGTTTGTACGTTCTCCCCGTGACCTGCGTGGGTTTTCTCCGAGATCTTCGGTTTCCTCCCGCACTCCAAAGACGTGCAGGTTTGTAGGTTAATTGGCTTGGTGTAAATGTAAAAATTGTCCCTAGTGTGTGTAGGGTAGTGTTAGTGTGCGGGGATCGCTGGTCGGCGCGGACCCGGTGGGCTGAAGGGCCTGTTTCTGCTCTATATTGTTAAACTAAACTAATCCTCACATTTGCTTGGTTAAACTCCATTGCTCGGGTTCAACCTGTACAAGCCTAGACTGCTGGGCAATTCCCTTCATCTCACCGTGAACAATGCATTGCTTCGTTCAAGATTGGCCTCGTAGCAAAAGCGTCCACGTCGCGGGGGGGGGGGGGGGGGGGGGGGGGGGGGGGGGGGGGGGGGGGGGGGGGGGGGCTGGAAACTGGACGTATCCTGAGCTAATTCTGCTGCCACCATCATCTACTGAGACAAGTGATGGCTCCCACTGATTGTCGCCGGCAGCTTGCGTCATTCTCAGGATGGACGATGGCAGCGAGGTCAACATTTGTAACAAGATGGACACAGAAAGAAGAAGTTTAAGATTAAGAGCCACAATGTAACGTGACAGTTCCCATTAAGCTATCCCAACTCGTCCTAGCACAAACATTCCCTTTGTTCTATACATCGCTCCCCACCTTGTCTCCCACCAAAAATTATAGAATCATAGAATCATAGAAAATAGGAGCAGGAGTAGGCCATTCGGCCCTTCGAGCCTGCACCGCCATTCAATATGATCATGGCTGATCATCCAACTCAGTATCCTGTACCTGCCTTCTCTCCATACCCCCTGATCCCTTAGCCACAAGGGCCACATCTAACTCCCTCTTAAATATAGCCAATGAACTGGCCTCAACTACCTTCTGTGGCAGAGAATTCCACAGACTCACCACTCTCTGTGTGAAAAAAGATCTTCTCAAGATTAAGAAAATTAACGTGTATTTCTGTCGTTACCTGTCCCGGCCAAAAATATTCACTGTTTATCTTTACATAGATCCTGCTGAGTTTTTCCACAATTTGCGGTTCTAACATTTTTTTAAAAACCTCCCCTGGCATTAGGGATTAACAGCACAAATGTAACGACACCACTCTGAATCAGGACCCAACTTGCTGGAGTAACTCAGCAGGTCAGGCAGCATCACCAGAGACCAAGGATAGATGATGTTCCTGGTCGGGTCTCTTCTTCGGGTCTGAAACAACGCCTGTCCAGAGATGCTGCCTGACCCACTGGGTTATAGCCATGTCCCACAGTACGTGTTCAATCCAAGAGCTCTCCCGAGTTTGCCCTGATTCGAATTCGGAGATTTACGGTAATGGCCGCTCGTCGGTTCTCGGGGCTCTCGTGGACATTTTTCAACATGTTGAAAAATCTTCACGAGTCTTCCCGTGCTTACTTGCCATTAGCGAGTCTCCCCAAGTACCTGCCGTTAGCGTTACGAGCCGCTAAGAGACGTCCCCGAACTCCGACGTACCCGCTACGTTCATTCTCCGTGCTTACCACGAGTTTGATTTTTTTAAATCTCGGGAGAGCTCTTGGAATGAACTCGTACTGTGGGACAGGGCCATTACTCCAGCACTTTGCGTGCTGTTAGTCATACAGTGTGGAGACAGGCCCTTCGGCCCGACTTGCCCACACCGTCCAACATGTCCCATCTACACTAGTTGTTTAAGAAACAACTGCAGATGCTAGAAAAATCGAAGGTAGACAAAAATGCTGGAGAAACTCAGCGGGTGAGGCAGCATCTATGGAGCAAAGGAATAGACCCTTCGCCTGGAAGGATCTCGACCCAAAACGTCACCTATTCCTTCGCTCCAAAGATGCTGCCTCACCCGCTGAGTTTCTCCAGCATTTTTGTCTACCATCTACACGTCTCACCTGCCTGCATTTGGCCCATATGCCTCCAAACCTGTCCTATCCACGTACCTGTCTAAATCTTTCTTAAACGTTGCGATAGTAGTTGCCACAACTACCTCCTCCATGCATCCACCACCGTTTGTGTGAAAACGTTACCCCTCAGGTTCCTCTTAAATCTCCCCCCCACCCCCCTCACCGTAAACCTACGGTTCTCGATTTCCCCAGTTCTGTGTAAACCAGCATCTGCAGTAACCCTTGCTTTCCCTCTTTCTCTGTCCCTCCGCCACCCGAGAAACCGTTCTACATTTCCTTGATCATCGCCTGCTTCGATCGGTCATTTTCACACCTTGCCCTTCCATAGCTCTAGACCCCCACCCCCTCCTGACTCTCAGTCTGAAGAAGGGTCTTGACCCGACACGTCACCCATTCCTTCCCTCCAGGGACGCTGCCTGACCCGCTGAGTTAAGGGGCTGTCCCACTGTACGAGCTAATTCAAGAGCTCTCCTGAGTTAAAAAAAAAAATCAAACTCATGGTAAGCACGTAGAATATATGTAGCGGGTAGATCGGAGCTCCTGGACGTCTCTTAGCGGCTCGTAACGCTAACGGCAGGTACTCAGGAAACGGGGTAAGCTCGGGAAGACTCGTGAAGATTTTTCAACATGTTGAAAAATGGCCATGAGAGCCCCGAGTACCTACGAGCGGCCGTGACCGTAATTCTCCGAGTTCGAATCAGGGGAAACTTGGGAGAACTCTTGAATTAGCTCGTACAGTGGGACAGCCCCTTAACTCCAGCATTTTGTGTCTGCCTGCAGTTCCTTGGTTCCAACGATGCGAGTCGTTTTGTTCCAACGTGTTTGCCAATGGAAGGGTTAAGTTACTTTCCAAGGCACAGCCCATGGAAGAACGATAAAGGCGTGCTCAATGGCATTAATGTACACCTGCGTGCAAACTGGTCTTCCCGCTGAGATCCCATTACTTCTGGTGCCTTTTGTTAGCACGCAGCATTTCTGCAGCATATTAAACAGATTAATGCAACGAACCTCTGGGGAATTTGCTGTCAAATCAGTGAAACAGCGCCAGCAACAGAATACTAGCGGGCTTAATGGCAATGGAGTGCGTTGAAGAGATGATTTTTTTTAAGCCACCAGTTTGAGAAACAACAGCGTTTGAATGCGTGTGCGGTTTGTTCTGTGTGTGGTCAGGGTGGGCCTTTACAACGCGCTGGTCTGGACACGGGCCGGGTGAAAGATTAAGAAGGAAAGCAGGGGTTGGTTTGTGGGCATCAGCGTGAATGAATCCAGTTCGGAGGCATTCCTGACAATTTCAATTGAACTTGCTGAATTTAGTCGAAACAGATTAATTTGCCTCGCAAACACTTAATTCAAATTAGCAGAGCCATCAGCGATCTATAATGCACCACAATCACCACCGACATTAGCAACATCAACAGCCACGCTGCCGACTGGATGAAACGATGCAAATGCCTGGAATAAAGATTTAGGATAGTGTTTATTATGGAGTCGGGTGGAGGGGGGAATCGCGCTTCAGTTTTATTCCAAATCCGGTTGCTGTGTGCGTGCTATCACATACCACACTGCGCCGACCACATAGCTTCATTGTCTGTAGATAGACACAAAAAGCTGGAGTCACTCAGCGGGTCAGGCAGCATCTCTGGAGAGAAGGAACGGGCGACGTTTTGGGTCGAGACCCTTCTTCAGACTGAGAGTCACTGGAAAGAGAAACGAGGGATATCTAGACACGATGACGCTGAGAGAGTCTGTATTCATTCTCATCCCAGCAACACGGCTCACAATGGCCCGTTTCCTTGATCACCGTGACTTTTTTTGCACATCTTTCATTCCTTTGGGGGTGCGCAAAGTGCTGGAGAAACTCAGCGGGTGCAGCAGCATCAATGGAGCGAAGGAAATAGGCAACGTTTCGGGCCGAAACCCTTCTTCAGGCTGATGGGGGGGTTTCATTCCTTTGGTCTCTGTCCCTCTGCATCACCGTCTATACCCCTCGTTTCCCTCTCCCCATGACTGTCAGTCTGAAGAAGGATCCCCACCCGAAACGTCGCCCCCATTCCTTCTCTCCAGAGATGCAGCCTGTCCCGCTGAGTTCCTCCAGCATTTTGTGTCTATCTTTCGGATTAAACCAGCATCTGCAGTTCCTTCCGGCGCAATGTTAGCTGGAAGTCAAAACATGAGGGGACAATGCTCCCGCCAGCCCACCTAGTCTTCTTGTGGCGGCGTAAGCTGATTTCCGAAATCTTCTTTCCAGAGGCTGCTTTTAATAGATAGCTTTGTGTCGGCAATTCAATTGAGACTAGCATCGATGCTGAAGTGCGTTAGATTATCAGTAACAATTACAACCCTAACACTGTCACAGTTGCCCACAGTGAGGTTTCATGAGAAAGCAAATAAGGTGAAACATGGTGAAATGGATTACGTGTTTTTTTTGTTTTTTTTTTCCCTTTGTCTTATTTGGGCGAGAAAGGAGGAGCACAGGTATGGGCCCCGGTCGGCAGAAGAAAGAGTCCTGAGACTAATTTAAAATAGGGGGATGTTTCACATGTCTGCGGTGACATTCTCGTCATTATGCTTGTGTATAAATCTCTGACAGATGTAATGAAGGGAGTCATGATCGATCCTCAGGGTGAGTTTGTGTTGTGGCTGGATGTTTGCGAGGATGTCGCCAGGAGGTTCCGTTCAGTTTATTGTCTCGTGTACCTTCCATCACAATGGGGAACGTGGGGAATCCACTGTGGTGGATGTTTATGTTCACTTTTATGCCGTGGTGCGTCTCGTTGCTTTTTCTCAGCATGGCTGTATGGTCATTCGAATATCAATGTACCTTAATTGGTGCATGTGACAATAAAAGACCTTTGAAACCTTTGATATGCAGCTTCTTTTCCTGTTTCCTCATATTCTCACCCCTTAAGAATAAGGGGTAAGCCGTTTAGAACGGAGATGAGGAAACACTTTTTCACACAGAGGGTTGTGAGTCTGTGGAATTCTCTGCCACAGAGGGCGGTGGAGGCCGGTTCTCTGGATGCTTTCAAGAGAGAGTTAGATTGGGCTCTTAAAAACAGCGGAGTATGAGGAGAAGGCAGGAACGGGGTACTGTTTGGGGATGATCAGCCATGATCACATTGAATGGCGGTGCTGGCTCGAAGGGCCGAATGGCCTACTCCTGCACTTATTGTCTATTGTCTATTGTTCCCTCAGGTTTTAATCAGCTTGATCTATATTTGTAGATGAGATCCATCCAGGTATATTTGACTGTGCAGACCCAGTCCAACTGTATTTTATGGATGGGAAGCTACTCCAGATCTTTGTCCAGTCCAGTCCAGGTATATTTAGAAGGTAGACACAAAAGGCTGGAGTAATTCAGCGGGACAGGCAGCATCTCTGGAGCGAAGGATCGGTGAGGCGGTAGGGGTGACGTTTCGGCTCGAGACCCTTCTTCAGACTTCTTCCCTAGACAGGTATATGTAGAGATAGGATCCAGTCCAGGTATTTGTAGATGAGATCCATTCCAGATATTTATCTAGTCCAGGTATTTGTCCAGTTTAAGACGCAAAGTGCTGGAGTAACTCAGCGGGTCAGGCAGCATCTCTGGGAAACGTTTTGGATTGGAACCCTTTGAGATCCATGTCCTCCAATGAACCGTTTTCCTTGAGCATCGTCTGCTTTGATCTGTCGTTTTCACATCTTGTCCTTCCACATCTCTGTGTCTCCCTCTCCCCTGACTCTCAGTCTGAAGAAGGGTCTCGACCCGAAACGTTACCGATTCCTTCTCTCCAGAGATGCTGCCTGACCCAATGAGTTACTCCAGCATTATGTGTGTGTTTTTTTTGTAAACCAGCATCTGCAGTTCCTTGTGCTGTCATTTGTCCAGTCCAGTCCAGTTCAGGTATTAGCCGGTGTGATCCAATCCAGGTGTAACTAGACTGTGCAGGAACCACAAGTGACAAGTCAGGAGTAAGTAAGTAAGTAAGTTTATTGACCAAGTATTCACATACAAGGAATTTGCCTTGGTGCTCCGCCCACAAGTAACAACATGACATACAGTGACAGTTACCAATGACACAGAAAACACTGAACATTAATAATAATAAAACATTAATGATAAAACACCATTGATCAAGCATGTGAACTCGTGGATAAAAGCTGTTTTTATGTCTGGCTGTGGCAGCTTTGACAGTCCGGAGTCGCCTTCTAGAGGGAAGTGATTCAAAGAGTTTGTGGCCAGGGTGAGAGGGGTCAGAGATGATCTTGCCCGCTCGCTTCCTGGCCCTTGCAGTGGACAGTTCATCAATGGAGGGAAGGTTGCAGCCAATAACCTTCTCTGCTAATCGGACGATTCGCTGCAGCCTCCGGGTGTTGTGCCTGGTGGCCGAGCCAAACCAGACCATGGTGGAGAAGGTGAGGACAGACTCTACGATGACCGTGTAGAATTGGACCATCATTGCCTGTGGCAGATTGTGTTTCCTCAGCTGCTGCAGGAAGTACATCCTCTGTTGGGCCTTTTTATGTCTTTACAATCCTACAATCTATGAGATATGCAGTTGCTTATTCTATTAACTCAGGTTTCCTCAACATTATCTTTAATGCACATGCTTGTTTTCACAGTTAACATTATTTCCCCGGTGACATTCCGAGCTTCTCTTTACCTCACAGAGGTTTCCGCGGAATACATGAAAACTGCTTCATTTGCAAACTGAATGCTGAAGGAATGGTTGGTGCAACGTTGAAATAAAAGCATCTGCCATGAATTTAAACGTTTGTTTGAATTAAAACAATTGTGGACGCAGCCCAGACCGTCACACAAACCAACCTCCCTTCCACTGACTCCATCTACACCTCGCGCTGTCTCGTCAAGGCCAGCAGCATCATCAATGACCAGTCGCACCCCGGCCACTCCCTCTTCTCCCCTCTCCCATCGGGCAAGAGGTACAGAAGAGTGAAAACGCACACCTCCAGATTCAGGGACAGTTTCTTCCCAGCTGTTATCAGGCAACTGAACCATCCTACCACAACCAGAGAGCAGTTTTCAACTACTATCTACCTCATTGGAGACCCTCAGACTATCTTTAACAGACTTTACCTTGCACTAAATGTTATTCACGTTATTCCTTTTATCGGTTTCAAGGCGTAGAATTAAAAGGAGAGAGTTTTTCTTCCGTTAAATATTGTCAAGAAAGTGCAGGCCATTATTTAAGATACTTAGAAATCCTTGAAGCCTCCTGATGCACTCTTGGAGTGTGCCTCTGTGTAGAAAGCTCACTGCAAATATACTGTGTGGATATCCGGCCACAAACCCACCAGGAAGGCCGGCTCCATCCTGGGGGCGGAGTTGGAGTTGGATTCATGGGAGGTTGGTCTTGGAGGGGAGGATGCTCCTCAATCTGCGGAGCATCCTGGACAATACAGCTCACCCCCTCCGTGACGCACTGGTCAACCTGAGGAGCACCTTCAGCAACAGACTGGTCCCACCGAGATGCAGCACAGACACCACAGGAGATCCTTCTTCCCTGCGGCTATCAAACTGTACAACTCCTGCCCCTTCTGTCGTGGGGTAGACTGAGACCGACCCCCCCCCCCCCCCCAATCTTTGCACATCCCCCAAGCCTTTCCACTCATCACTTTAATTTCATGTTTCATGTAATATCTGTTCAGTTATTTATTGTCACGTGTACCGACAATAAATTTGTTGCGTGCTAACCAGTAGTGTAGAAAGACAATACATGATTACAATCGATCCATTTGCAGTGGGTAGTTACATGATAAGGGAATGAAGTTTAATGCAAGGTACCGTCAGCAAAGTCCGATCAAGGATAGTCTCAGGTTCACCAAAGGGACAGAGAGTAGTTCAGTGCTGCTCTCTGTTTGTCAGAGCAGTGCGGAACAACTATCTACCAGAAGATAGACACAAAACGCTGGAGTAACTCCGCGGGACAGGCAGCATCTCTGGAGAAAAGGAATGGGTGATGTTTCAGGTCGAGACCCTTCTTCAGCGTCACCCGTACCTTCTCTCCAGAGACGCTGCCTGTTCCGCTGAGTTACTCCAGCTTTTCGTGTCTATCTTCGGTTCAAACCAGCACCTGCAGTTCCTTCCTGCACAAAAGATCTGCCAACAAGATCTTTAGAGAAGCTTTTTTGAGGATGTTGCCAGGATTTTGAGGGCCTGAGCAAAAGCGAGAGGTTGAGCAGGCCAGGACCCTGCTTCACACTGAGAGTCAGGCGGAGAGGGAGACACAGAGATATGGAAGGATAAGATGTGAAAACGACAGATCAAAGAAGAGAGAGGGAGACACAGAGATAAGGAAGTGTGAGGTGTGAGAATGAGACATCAAAGGGGATGGGGATCACGGTAAATGTACAATAGATCAATGTAAACTAGGAGAAGGTGACAGAGGTAATGATAGACACAAAATGCTGGAGTAACTGAAAATGAAGAGGGGTCTCGACCCAAAACGTCACCCATTGCATCTCTCCAGAGAAGGCAGACAAAAATGCTGGAGAAACTCAGCGGGTGAGGCAGCATCTATGGAGCGAAGGAAAAGGTGACGTTTCGGGTCGAGACCCTTCTTCAGACTAACCCTTCTCTCCAGAGATGTTGCCTGTCCCGCTGAGTTACTCCAACAGTTTAGTTTAGTTTAGTTCAGGCGGTACGGTGGCATTTTGCGTCTATCTTCGGTGTAAGCCAGCGTCTGCAACCTTTCCTTCTTAAATGAAACTGTTCCCTGGTTGCAGCTGGCCCTGGAGTTGGGTTGTGGGTACGGAGTGAAACCTCTGCCAGCTCCGTTGCCATGCTGTCGGCCGGGTACTTAACCTCAAGCTCACGCTGTGAATGCATCAGCCGTGATTTGCCGCTTGCCATCTGGGCAGAGCCGGAGAGGGAGCAACGCCCGGACTCCACAGCGTTCTTTGTTGCTGCATTACCTCGCCCGCCCAGGCTGTCTCTCCCGAGCCACGGAACGCTTCTGTGGAACAGGATAATCCCAGGGTCTACAACGTCAGCTCGCAGTGTTGAAATATTCCAGTAGAAGCAACCATAAGGAGAAACGTCCACTAAATATTGAGTTTCTCATTGTCACGTTTAAACTAAAAATGAGGACAGAGGACAGTACAGCACAGGAACAGGCCATTCGGCCCACAATGTGTGTGCCAGACATGGTCAAGACCAAGTCTTATCTGCCTGCACATAATCCATATCCCTGCACTTGTAAACTAGTGGAGAAATGGGATTACTCTGAGAGTAAACGTAGACATGACGGCCCAACATTGTCCCCTTTTATCTTAAGTTTAGTCTATTGTCACGTGTACCGAGGTACAGTGAAAAGCTTTTGTTGCGTGCTAACCAGTCAGTGGAAAAGACTATACTTGATTATTACAATCAAGATGTTTACAGTGTACCGATACAGAATAAAGGGAATAGCATTCAGTACAAGTCCAGTAAAGTCCAAATGAAGATACTCTGAAGATCTCAATGGGCTAGATGGGAGGTCAGGACTGCTCTCTAATTAGTGAGAGGATGGTACAATACTAATTTACACTGGGATGTTTGTATAAAGCATATAAGTCATTGGTCAACTCATTGGGTATTTTTAAAGTGGAGATTAATAGGTTCTTGATTGGTAAGGGCATCAAAGATTATCGGGAGAAGGCAGGAGAATGGGAAAGGGTTGAGAAGGGAAAAATAGATCAGCCACGATTGAGTGGCGGAGCAGACTCGATGGGCCGAGTGGCCTGGTTATGGCTCTTCTGGTCTCAATTGCTGTTTTGATCATTCCCTCTTCCCTCGCTCTCGTTGCGCGGAAGATACAAAAGCAGACTAGGGAACAGCTTCCTCTCCTCTTTTGAATGTCTTCTAAGCACGGGGACAGTGTCGATCTTCCAATCGACCTCATTGCGGACATTGGTGGTCTTCCCGTGGATCTGTAACGCTGCAATGCTGTAAAACTATATCCTGCAATTCACGGTGCACCATGATTTTGTTTCCTGGAGTATTTGCCGTAGGGTCGCCAACTTTCTCACTCCCAAATAAGGGACAAAAGGTCAAAGTAAGGGACAAATTCCTGACGGCAATTCGTTGACCGACTCGCCCTATCCAACTCATGAACCGACGATCGGCCATGAGAAGGAGGGTTGTCGGTGGTGTCAGCGGTAAGCGAAGGTCCGAAGGTCGGACAGCTGGCCGGGCTGCCGACCGACCGACGGGGCCACGGGCTGCTGCTGCTGCTGCACTCCATGGGCTGCACTACGCCGGGACGGGGGAGGCAGGGCCGGACGCGGCGCTCTGACCCGACAGTCCCCTCGACCCGAGTAGTAGCAGTCAAATACGGGACAAGGGCGGTCCCGTACAGGACAAAGCAATTTAGCCCAATATACGGGACGTCCCGGCAAATGCAGGACAGTTGGCAACACTAATTTTCCAACACTCGTGAAAAGAAAGAAGTAATAAAACAAAGCTTATTTTTAGAAAGGAGACATAAGGAACTGCAGATGCTGGAATCTTAAGCAAAATACAAAGTGCTGGATGAACTCAGCACAGAGTCTCATCGAGTCATAGAGTGATACAGCGTGGAAACAGGCCCTTCAGCCCAACATGCTCACACCAGCCAATATGTCCCACCTACCTGCGTTTGGCCCCTATCCCTCCAAAACTGTCCTATCCATGCATTTATGGAATGAATAGGCAACCCAACAGCGTCTATGATAATGTACGTAAGTTGATAGGTCACAGGAGCAGAATAAGGCCATTCGGCCCATTGAGTCTATTCCGCCATTCCAACATATCTCTCTCTCTCATTCCCAATTCGCCTCCCCATAACCTCTGAAACCCTAACCGGTCGTTAGAATCAAGATCTATTATAAAGATGCCAGTTAAGACGAGAGTTTACCGTATTTACTTTTGTGAAATTAAATGAGGCTTAGAGAGAAGAATATAAGATGGGAGCACAGGAATGAGAATGATCCCAGGAGTGAGCGGGTTAACACACGATGAGCGTTTGACGGCACTGGGCCTGTACTCGCTGGAGTTCAGAAGGATGAGGAGGGACCTCATTGAAACTTCACTGAATAGTGAAAAGCCTGGACAGAGTGGATGTGGAGAGGATGTTTCCACTGGTGGGAGAGTCTGGGATCAGAGGCCACAGCCTCAGAATAAAAGGACGTACCTTTAGGAAGGAGATGAGGTAGAATTTCTTTAGTCAGAGGGTGGTCAATCTGTGGAGTTCATTGCCACAGACGGCAGTGGAGGCCAAGTCAATGGTGGAGATTGACAGATTCTTGATCAGTGCGGGTGTCAGGGGTTATGGGGCGAAGACAGGAGAAGGGAGAGATAGATCATCCATGATAGAACGGCAGAGTAGACTTGATGGGCCAAATGGCCTAATTATGTCTCTATTGCTTATGAACCTATGACCAGGCCCTTTGGCTCACAACGCCTCTGCAAAACACAATGTTAGAACAACCACCCATCTGCACATAATCCATGTCCTTTCCATTCCCTGTATATCCATGTGCCTATCCAAAAGTCTCTTAAATCCCATAAAACTCCATACATTTTGGAAAGGAATCTTTGAAATCTTCTCAAAATTATTTAAAATACAACTGGAACCCCCGTCCAGAATTGATTATTTTTGGAACAACAGGAGCCTGCTCTGAGCTATCAATATTTCAACAAAGTTTCCTCAATTATGGCCTGATAATGGCAAAAAAACTTATGCTTACATTTTGGAAAAATGCATCCACCCCAACGCTTAAAATGTGGATGACAAGCATGTCTGAGACGCTACATCTCGAAGATATGAGGCTCGTCTTAGCAGGAAAATCAGAGCAACTTTTAAAGATATGGTCTCCTTTCATTGATTCATTACATGCATAGTAGGGTGCAACGCAACTCTGGAATTAAACCGATTTACGGACAGGGTGATGGGTGGGGTGAGGAACGAAGAAGGTATATCAACACGTTTTGGTCTTTTTTTTCTTTTCTTTTTATTATTTTTCGTTTTTGTCTTTTTATTATTATTGTGTTAAGTTTTTACTTATTCACTCTGTGACTGCACTTTTTGGTAGTTTAGGGGGTTTACACATTCACTCGCTCTTTCACTCTCTCTCTTTCCTGCTCCTTTTCTCTTTTTCTATTTCATTATTGTCAAAATGTAAATGGAAGGTGTACAATAAATGTATTTTGTCATCTGCCGTGGTTTATATTACTGTACGCTGCATCTATGGTCCCTGCCTCCTCAAACACCCCTGGCAGCGCGTTCCGGGCACCCACCGCTCTGTGTGTAATAAAAACTTTGGCAAGGGAAGACCAAGGCAGCACATAGGGGCAGCGGTAGTGTTGCTCGCAGCGCCGGAGACAAGGGTTCGATCCCGACCACGGGCGCTGTCTGTACGGAGTTCGTCTGTTCTCCCCGTGACCCGCGTGGGTTTTCTCCGAGATTTTCGGTTTCCTCCCACACTCCAAAGGCGTGCAGGTTTGTGGGTAGACTGGCTTGGTGTGTGTGTAAAATTGCCCCTAGTGTGTGTGGGATAGTGTTAGTGTGCAGGGGTCACTGGTCGGCACGGGCTCGGTGGGCCGAAGGGCCTGTTTTCAGAGTATCCAGAGAACCGGCCTCCACCGCCCTCTGAGGCAGAGAATTCCACAGACTAATCACTCTCTGTGTGAAAAAGTGTTTCATCATCTCCGTTCTAAATTGCTTACTCCTTATTCTTGAACTGTGTGGCCCCTGGTTCTGGAATCCCCCAACATCAGGAACATGTTTCCTGCCTCTAGCGTGTCCAAACCCTTAATAACAATTTTTCACGCAGAGAGTTGTGAGTCTGTGGAATTCTCTGCCTCAGAGGGCGGTGGAGGCCGGTTCTCTGGATACTTTCAAGAAAGAGCTAGATTGGGCTCTTAAAGATAGCGGAGTCGGGGGATTTGGGGAGAATGGAGGAACGGGGTGCTAATTGGGGATGATCAGCCATGATCACATTGAATGGCAGTGCTGGCTCGAAGGGCCGAATGGCCTACTCCTGCACCTATTGTCTATTGTCTATTGTCATCCTAAATTCCAGAGTATACAAGCCCAACCGCTCCATTCTCTCACCATATGACAGTCCCGCCATCCCGGGCATTAACCTCCTCTAGACTTTGCCCCTCTCACCTTCAAGCTAAGCCCTCTGGTCTTTGATATTTCTTCCCTGCTGTTAGGGTTCTGACTCTCTACCTTATCTGAGCCCTCTCCTCTCTGAGATTTACCACTGATTTAACATGCAAAACTATTAACGTGGTCAAAACTTAACCAAAATACTCTGGTTATTAACGCTTTGTTAAAATATATAAGGCACCCGTACCTCTCTAGGGTTAAATTCAAGCCAGCAGGTGACAATTTAGCAATTTAAAGAAATTCATTTGTATCTGATTAAATACTAAAGCAATTTACAATTAATGCAGCAGAATTCTGCAAGAATGTACTAGAGGCTACAGCAGGGCAATTAACCCACTAATATGCTTTATGTCTTAACTTTTTTTTCCCTAGCCTGAGGTCGTTTGAAACGCATAGGATTACAGGATATTAGGGAAGCTGCTATGAAAAATAGCGCAATGTAATGAGCCATCCAATGAGTTCAGCTATCGACGAAGACTTGCGCTTGAAAAGGACACAATGTGCCAGATCTCTGGTGCCGATGCCACAAGTGCAACGCACACCAACTCTCAGGAATGTCTTCCTATTTTTTCCGTTTTTTGTTTTAAATCTGTGTGCGCTGGGGTTTTACTGCCATTTGCATGTCATCCATTGTAAGTGACTTTGTTGACTCTGCCTGGGTATCTACCATCCGCCAGGCCGGCCTGTCCTTTCCCATTTTGTATTGGAGAGGAAAGTAATCTAGGGGAGTGAGAGAGGTGACCAGACTTCTCTGACCTTTTCTCCATTAATTCCAAGTCCCTGTTTTTGCTCGCTGGAGATGACAATCACACTAGGCAGATGTGACAACTCATACATATACGTGTGAGGGGAACGGGTGAGATACAAGGGGGGGGGGGGTTAAAGTCTACATCTCTTTGTTCCCCTTCAGTCTCATCGAGGGTTGAACCCGGCAGCCGAGAATTCCGCGCCTGCAAGTCCGGCCCTATCGTCTGCAAAGGTTCTTTGGTGCACGCTTTTGATCCGAGATGAAAATTAAAGATGAAAAAGAGATGTGTCTGAAGAAGGGTCTCGACCCGAAACGTCGCCCATTCCTTCTCTCCGGAGACGCTGCCTGTCCCGCTGAGTTACTCCAGCATTTTGTGTCCGTCTTCGGTTTAAACCAGCGTCTGCAGTTCCTTCCTGCACTTGAAAATTAAATTGCCGGGTGTCGGCACTCTGACAGATTTAGCTTTACAGATTTCACCTACAGCCGTGCCCACTATATGTCATCCCACAGTTTCATTACCTAAACTCCAATTTACAGGAAGCAGGAGAATGCATTTCAAAGGAATGCCGAATCTAGCTTTTGTTACAGATCTTATAGAAACATAGAAATTAGGTGCAGGAGTAGGCCATTCAGCCCTTCGAGCCTGCACCGCCATTCAATATGATCATGGCTGATCATCCAATATGATCATGGCGGATCACAGATCCAATGGTTGGAGATCAGCCCAGCTGTAAAAAGCAAAGGGGCGACACGGTGGCGCAGCGGTAGAGTTGCTGCCTCACAGCGCCAGAGATCCGGGTTCGATCCCAACTACGGGCGCTGTCTGTACGGAGTTTGTACGTTCTCCCCGTGACCTGCGTGGGTTTTCTCCGAGATCTTCGCTTTCCTCCCACACTCCAAAGACGCACAGGTTTGTTGGTTAATTAGCTTTGGTAAAAAAAATCTTCCTCGTGTGTGTGTAGGATAGTGCTAGTGTACAACTCGCTGATCGGTGGGCCGAAGGGCCTGTTTTCACACTGTTTCAAGTCTAAACTAAACTAAACTTATTGCTTTCCATTTAATTTTCAGAGAGATACAGCATGGTAACAGGCCATTCGATCACCCATTCACACTAGTTCAATGTAATTTATCTGCCTGCACATGGTCTATATCCCGCCATTCACTGCACATCTATGGGCCCATGTAAAAGTCTCTTAAATTCAACCATAATATCTGTCTCCCCCACTACCCCTGGCAACATGTTCCAGGCACCCAATGCTCTCTGTGTAAAAAAAGCTTGGCCAAAGGTTTTTGCCAAATATCGATGACCCATTCGCACTAGTTCTACATTATCCGACTTTCTCATCCACTCCCTTACAAGCTAGGGGCAATTTACCAAGGGCAAATGAACCTACAAACCTCTCCAGAGATGCTGCCTGATCCCGCTGAGTTACTCCAGCATTTTGTGTCTACCTTCGTTGTGAACCAGCATCTGTAGTTCCTTCCTGCACAAGACCCACATGGTCACAGGGAGAACCTGCCAACTCCACATTGTCAGCACCCGAGGTCAGGATCACAACCATGATCAGCGCCAGAAACGCGGAGTCTCTTTGTGTACGGCCTAGGTCTTCCCCGTGGATTGTCACCTTGTCGTGGTGGAGAAGCTTGTGTGGTCCTGAGATCCTGAGAGCGATGCCGCCTGGAGCGATGCTCCTGGTAGGGCCACCCATGGCGGTAAGGTCGAGGGGGAGGTCTCTGACAAAGAGCGATCCAACCAAGACCTCAACGGTGGAACAGGCGGAGGACGATGGCTGACCTTAGTGGAGCGTCACAGCGGCTGGGAAGGCGGATGAAGGCTGCAGCAGGAAAGGGTCTCCGGTCGTCTTGGACTCCATGCCACTGGATCCTGACCCAGATCTGTCAAGGACCGTGGGGTGGCTGTGTGTGCACGTTAAACAAAGTCACGGGGCACAGGCGTCCTCCATGAGAGGACAGTCGTACTCGTTTCGAGTGACCACCGATGACTGACTAGGTGAAATCTGCTGCATGGTGTTGCAGGATTGTATGCAAAGGATTTCACTGTCCCTCGGTACACATGACAATGCGAAATATCATTGAAAACGGGGTCTGTGGCGCTGAGGCAGCAGCTCCACCAGCTGCCCCATTCCACCATCCTCTTCCATTTACATGGGGCAACATAGTACAGAGTGCTTGGTTCTTGGTCTCCTGCTCCCCCAAAATATTCCAAATGCAATTTAAACTGGAGGTGTTGGAGGGAGGACTTAAGCCAGAAAGGGCTCTTGGGAAGAAATTCTTGTGCCTTTGCAAACTAAAGCTGTACGTGGATGTCCAAATATCTTCAGGGACTGTTTGGGAGGGAGGGGGTTGGTTGAGGAATGGGACCGGAATCGTTACCCTGGACTGCAACTGAGAATGAATGCCTCAAAAAAAAGGAAATATGTACATGTTTAATAATTAATTGGTATCCACATGGTTAGTACCCGGTTGCCAGCAAGTGTCACTAACACTATGCTGTACATCAATGTCCCTACGTTTAGTGGACGGGACATTCCTGCTGGAAAAGCAGCCAGTGTAACAATCATTGCACAGTTTGACCAGGATCTACTTCAAGGGTTCAGGGGTGCTGCGTTGCATATTCCGGAATCTGGAAGCGGTCACGTGTACGGTGACCCCGCGGTCACGACCCCAGCTTAGTTTAGATTAGAGATACAGCGCGGAAACAGTCCCTTCGGCCCACCGAGTCCGCGCCGACCAGCGATCGCCGCACACTAACACTGTCCTACACACGCTGGGGACAATTTTACATTTACACCAGGCAAATTAACCTACACACCTGCACGTCTTTGGAGCGTGGGAGGAAACCGAAGATCTGCGGGAGAAAAACCCGCGCAGGTCACGGGGAGAGCGTACAAACGACGGTCTCTGGGCGATGTAAGGCAGCGGCGCTACCCGCTGCGCCACCGTGCCGCACTTTCTTTCTTTATAATGTGAAGCAAGGCATGCTCACATGCTCAGTCAGAAGTGTTGAGCAGAAACAAGGGAATGCAGAAGCTAGACACAAAATGCTGGAGTAACTCAGCGGGACAGGCAGCATCTCTGGAGAGAAGGAACGGGCGACGTTTCGGGTCGAGACCCTTCAATGTAACTTGGGTGATAATTAGTTCAATTATAATTTGCTTGTACATCAACTCTCAACAAATGAATTAATAAGTTTATTGGCCAAGTATTCACATACAAGGAAATTGCCTTGGTGCTCCGCCCGCATGACATACATTTGTCACTTAAATGTCCTGCATTTAAACATCTACATACCCATTGTCCATGATTCCTACTGGCATCTAGTCATAGAGTCATAGAGTGATACAGTGTAGAAACAGGCCCTTCGGCCCAACATGCTCACACACCGGCCAACATGTCCCAGCTACACTAGTCCATATCCCTCCAAACTTGTCCTACCCATGTACAGTACCTGTCCAACTGTTTCTTAAACGTTGGGATAGTCCCAGCCTCAACGACCTCCTCTGGCAGCTCGTTCCATACACCAGCCACCCTCTGTGTGAAAACTTTACCCCCTCAGATTCCAATTTGCGTCTCCCCTTTCTCCATTACCACACCTCTGTGTTGGTCACTGATTGGAACACCATTAATGTCCGAGCAACACTGGGTGATCATTTTAATTAGTAGTAATTCCCCTTCAGCAAGCAGTGGCAACTCACGAGGCAATAATACAGAACCTTGTGGCCCCATGATGGCACGTAGAGAAGATTATTGATTGCTGATATTCTTATTATGCCTGCTGACCCGTGGCTATGGATAGGTAAATCACCGTACCCCGGGGTATAATAAAGCAAACAGCCGCTGGAAGCCAAGGCAATTGCACTGTATATTTTGATCCTGAGTTACAAAGTGACCTCGTGTCCATAATAATTCCTATGGCGGAATACAGCTATCGATCACCTCCGTGGTCCTTATGACAATATTTCAATACTCTTTATTTAACAATGAACAGAATTACTTTTTTGCTTTATTATACCATGGCATGTTGTAATTGTGTTGACCTCCAGGTCATAATTCATACTCTATATATGTATAAGGAGCAGCTCAATAGTCTTTAGATTGTCCACATCTATTCCCCGTTATAGATAAGTAGCTTGTGAAGGTGTTTTCAACCTGGGTGGCTCAGTTCAGTTTATTGCCACGTGTACCGAGGTACAGTGAAAAGCTTTTGTTGCGTGCTGTCTAGTCAGCAGAAAGACAACACGTGATTCATCGTCAGTCACTCAAAACGAGTATGACTGTCCTCTCGTGGAGGACGCCTGTGCGTGACTTTGTTTAACGTGGGGAGACTGGTGCACAGACAGCCACCCCACGGTCCTTGACAGATCTGGGTCGGGATCCAGTGGCATGGAGTCCAAGACGATCGGGGACCCTTTCCTGCCGCAGCCTTCATCCGCCTTCCCAGCCGCTGTGACGCTCCACTAAGGGCAGCCATCGTCCTCCGCCTGTTCCACCGTTGAGGTCTTGGTTGGATCGCTCTTTGTCAGAGACCTCCCCCTCGACCTTACCGCCATGGGTGGCCCTACCAGGAGCATCGCTCCAGACGGCATCGCTCTCAGGATCTCAGGACCACACAAGCTTCTCCACCACGACAAGGTGACAATCCACGGAGTAGAATGATTACAGTCGAGCCATTTACAGTGTATAGATGCACGATAAGGGGATAACGTTTAGTGCGAGGTGAAGCCAGCAACGTCCAATCAAAGATAGTCCGAGTGTCACAAAAGAGGTAGATAGTAGTTCAGGACTGCTCTCTGGTTGTGGTCTGAAGATTCATTTGCCTGATAATATCTGGGAAGAAACTGTCCCTGAAAATGGAGGGTACACAAAAGGCTGGAGAAACTCAGCGGGTGCAGCAGCATCTAAGGAGCGAAGGAGATAGGCGACGTTTCGGGTCGAGACCCTTCTTCAGACTGGTCAGGGACCAGGGAAACGAGAGATATAGACGGTGATGTGGAGAGATAAAGAACAATGAATGAAAGATATGCGAAAAAGTATCGATGATAAAGGGAACAAGCCATTGTAAGCTGTTTGTAGTGTGAAAATGAGAAGCTGGTGCGACTAGGGTGGGGGAGAGAGATAGAGAGAGAGGGAATGCCAGGGCCCGAGAGGTGGGAAGGGGAGGAGACAGCAAGGGTTAACAGAATTGAGAAAATGGAGGTGTGCGTTTTCACACTTCTGTACTTTTGCCTGCTGGGAGAGGAGATTGCACATCGCGTATTGAGCACAGAAGTTGGGAAGGCTTGTTGCAATTATATAGTTGTTGACAAGGCCACATTAAGAGCGTTGTGTTCAGTTCTGGGCACCATGTTATAGGAAAGATGATGTCAAGCTGAAAAGGGTGCAGCGGAGATTTACGAGGATGTAGTCAGGACTTGAGGGACTGAGCTATAGGGAGAGGTTAAGCAGGCGAAGACTCAATTCCTTGGAGCGCAGGAGGATGAGGGCTGATCTTACAGAGGTGTACAAAATCGAGAGGAATAGATCGGGTAAATGCACAGAGTCACTTGCCCAGGGTCGGGAAATTGAAGACCAGAGGACATAGCTTTAAGGTGAAAAGGAAAAGATTTAACAGGAACCTGATGGGTACTGATTGTGGATGATCAGCCATGATCACATTGAATGGCGGTGCGAGCTCGAAGGGCCGAATGGCCTACTCCTGCACCTATTGTCTATTGTTTATTGTAATTTTTCTTTTGATGAATATTTTTTATTAGTTGTAAATACATATTAATAAAAAGTACTTCTTACTTACATTCATAATATTCTAAATATTAATATTAATATTTAAGACTTAATGTATCTATACATTTTTCTAAATTTTTTATAAAGTAGGAAAAGATAGAGAAAAATAATATAGAAAGTAAGGAAGCGAATGGAGTATTAAACAATTATCCATCGTCGGAGATAATTTTTCTTATGCAAAGGTTATATGGAACAAGCTTCTGGAGGAGGTAGTTGAGGCAGGTACTATCGCAACATTTAAGAAATATTCAGGCAGGTTTGGAGGGATATGGGCCAAACTAGGGCAGATGGGACGTGTAGTTGGGACATGTTGGCCAGTGTAGGCAAGTTCAAGAACAGCTTCTTCCCAGCAACCAGGCACCTGAAGACAAAACAACACTAACTTCAGCAACTATGCTGCTTGTGTGGAGTTTGCACGTTCTCCCTGTTTCCCACATTCTAAAGACGTGCAGGTTTGTAAATAGTCGTGTAGGACGGAGCTAGCGTACAGGGCGATCGCTGGTCTGCGTGGGCTCAGTGGGCCAAAAGGCCTGTTTCTCTAAAACTAAACTAAACATAACTACCAGGCTCTTGATCACTGCGAATAACGCCAACCACAACCTTACCTCAGCAACGATGATTTTGCTATGGAATTGGTTTTGAATGCTCTTTGGTTTTGCACTATGATGGTCTGCTTACCTCGTATCGCCGATTATTATTTTATTGTATTTTTCAACTCAATTCCCTGACACACGTGGTGAGCTTAGGGTGGTGAATCTGTGGGATTCTTTGCCACAGACGGCTGTGGAGGCCAAGTCAGTGGATATTTTTAAGGCGGAAATACATGGATAGATTCTTGATTAGTGCGGGCGTCAGGGGTTATGGGGACAAGGCAGGAGAATGGGGTTAGGAGGGAGAGATAGATCAGCCATGAGTGAGCGGCAGTGTTGAGCAGCAGAGCAACGGTAGAGTCGCTGCCTCACAGCGCCGGAGACCCGGGTTCGATCCTGACCACGGACGCTGTCTATACGGAGTTTGCACGTTCTCCCCGTGACCCGCGTGGGATTTCTCCGAGATCTTCGGTTTCTTCACACACTCCAAAGACGTGCAGGTTCGTATGTTAACTGGCTTGGTGTGAGCGTAAATTGTCGCTGGTGTGTGTGGGGTAGTGCAGTGTATGTGGATCGCTGGTCGGTGCGGACACCGTGGGCCGAAGGATCTATTTCCGTGCTGTATCTCTAAACTAAGTTAGAATGGCCTAATTCTGCTGCTATCACTTATGAACATGAAGAACGTGTCAAATATCAACAAGCACTACTCCAGGTTAAATTAAATGGTTTCTGCAGTATAAAGAATACTGATGCTCTGTGGATTTTAAACCATTGCCATTATCACTTGTCTTGTGAACCATAGGAAGGAGATGAGGAGGAATTTCTTTAGTCACAGGGTGGTGAATCTGTGGAATTCATTGCCACAGGTGGCTGTGGCGGCCACGTCAGTGGGTATTTCTAAGGCAGAGATGGATAGATTCTTGATTAGTATGGGTGTCAGGGGTTATGGGGAGAAGGCAGGAGAATGGGGTGAGGAGGGAGAGACAGATCAGCCATGATTGAAAGGCGGGGTAGACTCGATGGGCCGAATGGCCTAATTCTACTCCAAGGGCTTACGAACTAATAAATGCCGAAAGCGAGCAGACATAAGCTCGAGAAGCAGAATTAGGCCAATCGGCCCATCATCTATCTTTCCCTCTCAACCCCATTCTCCTGCCATCTCCCCATATCCCCTGACACCCGTACTAATCAAGAATCTATCAATTGAGAGGGACAAGATTTAAAGGAGCCAGGCGGGGCAAGTTTTTTGTTTATACAGAGAGTGGCGGGAGCCTGGAACGCGCTGCCAGGGGTGGTGGGGGTGGCAGATACGATAGTGGTGTTTAAAAGGCTTTTAGACAGGCACCGGGATAGGTTCAGCTTGGCATCGCGGTTGGCACAGATACACGTGGGCCGAAGGACCTTTACCCGTGCTGTATTGTTCTATATTCTACATTCCCCTTTTATCCCCCATCAGTTTGCTCAACTTCACTCCTTTATTTGCCCCTCTCTTGCTGTCTTCTCTCTCCCTGCCCTTTGAGTCACAGCAAAGCTTGCCTGTAAATATCCTGTAAAAAAGATATTGCATTTGAATAGCAACTTATACTGTGGGAAAACCATTCCCGGCACCTTGGTGGAGTATAATCAGACGTAGGGCGTCACGCTGGCGCAGCGGGAGAGTCGCTGCCTCACAGTGCCGGAGACCCGGGTTCGATCCCGACTACGGGTGCTGTCTGTGCGGAGTTTGTAGCTTCGCCCCGTGGCCTGCGTGCTTTCTCCGATATCTCCAGCTTCCTTCCACGCTCCAAAGACGTGCAGGATTGTCGGTTAATTGGCTTGGCACCATTGTAAATTGTCCCTAGTGTGTGTAGGATAGTGTTAGTGTGCGGGGATCGCTGGTCGGCGCGGACCCGGTGGGCCGGGGGGCCTGTTTCGGCGCTGTATTTCTGAAACTAGACTAAACAGAAATTTGAGAGAAAGATATCAGTAACAGGAACGTAGGGAAACAAAATGGGATTGTTCTAGTGTTTAAGAAGGAACTGCAGAAGCCGGAAAATCGAAGGTAGACAAGAGCGCTGGAGAAACTCAGCGGGTGCAGCAGCATCTATGGAGCGAAGGAAATAGGCAACGTTTCGGGCCGAAACCCGAAAGGGTTTCGGCCCGAAACGTTGCCTATTTCCTTTTGGGTTTCGGCCCGTAACGTGGCCTATTTCCTTCGCTCCATAGATGCTGCCTCACCCGCTGAGTTTCTCCAGCATATTTGTCTACCTGGGATTGTTCTAGGTATTGTAACCATTGCCAAAAACTATGTATGAGATGTATTCGAACAGGCATGTTGTATAATCCAGTTTAAAAGATCTTGTTGAATTGAATTGATCATTTAGATTTTTTTTTTTTTTTTTTTTGCATCTTAATGTAATTCAACCAGTCATTGTCTGGCAAAAAAATTACAATTCATACAAGCGTTGTCGAGGAAATTTTCAAGGGATTTGCAGTAATTATATGACAAAATGCTTGCAAATCTCACTCGCTCCCGAATAGAAACACAGAGGGCGAAGGTTGAACACTTTCTGCCGGGTAATTTGTAACTGTCAATCACAGGGGCCCTGTGAAGGGGGGAGGCGACGGCGCTGGGAGCGGAGGCTGAAGAACGAGAGCAAACATTCAACGCGCTGTTCGCGCCACCTTCTCCTTTTGAAATTATATATATATATATATATATTTATATATATATATATTTAAAATGCCACCTTGCACACATTGAAATGAATTGTCCTCAGGAATCGCATATTCTGTGGGAGATGGGACATTATTCCTGACTTCTGATTGGGAACATTTTAGTTTCAGAAGGAACGGCAGATGCTGGAAAAATCGAAGGTGGACAGAAATGCTGGAGAAACTCAGCGGGTGAGGCAGCATCTGTGGAGCGAAGGAAATAGGCAACGTTTCGGGCCGAAACCCTTAAAGGGTTTCAGCCCGAAACGTTGCCTATTTCCTGCATCTGCAGTTCCTTATTAAACTAAAATGTTTATTTCAGCCTGAAAAATTCCTTCGCTCCATAGATGCTGCCTCACCCGCTGAGTTTCTCCAGCATTTTTGTCCACATTTTAGTTTACTTTAGTTACATAGAAACATAGAAACATAGAAAACAGATGCAGGAGCAGGCCATTCGGCCCTTTGAGCCAGCGCCGCCATTTAATATGATCATGGCTGATCAGTACCCCATTCTGGCTTTTCCCCTATATACCTTGATTCCCTTCACCCTAAGAGCTAAATCAAACTCAATCTTGGAAACATACAGTGAATTGGCCTCCACTGCCTTCTGTGGCAGAGAATTCCACAGATTCACAACTGCCTGGCTGAAAATGTTTTCCCTCATCTCAGTCCTTATTTTGAAACTGTGACCCCTGGTTCCGGACTCCCCCAACATTCCAGACTCCCTCAACATTTTTCCTGCATCTTCCCTGTCCAATCCTCTAAGAATGTTATATGTTTCTGTAAGATCCCTCTCATCCAAAATTCCAGCAAATGCAAGCCCAGAGATTTAGAGATTAGGGTTTAGAGATACAGCGCGCAAGCAGGCCCTTCGGCCCACTGGGTCCGTGCCGACCAGCGATCCCCGCTCACTTTACACTAACCTACACACAATGGGAACCATTTACACTTTATACCAAGCCAATTAACCCAGAGAAAATCTATGTGGTCACAGAGAGAACATGCAAACTCCACACAGACAGGATCGAACCCGGGTGTCTGGTGCTGTAAGGTAGCAACTCTACTGCAGTGCCACCATGCCTTATTTTTTTTTTCAAAATATATATTTTTTTTTAAATGTCACCTTGCATACACTGCAAAGGAATTGTTTCAAGGAAGAAAGGAGATGTGTATCTTCGTTTAGTTTAGTTTAGTTTAAAGATATAACGCAAAAACAGGCCCTTCAGCCCACTGAGTCCGTGCCGACCAGCAATCCCCGCACATTTTACACTATCCTACACAAAGCCTATTAACCTACATACCTGCACCTCTTTGTAGTGTGGGGTGAAACCTGGAGCACCTGGAGAAAACCCACGCAGGTCACGTGGAGAACGTACAAACTCCGTACGGACAGCACCCGTAGTCAGGATCGAACCCGGGTCTCCGGTGCAGTAAGGCAGCGACTCTGCCGCTGCGCCACCGTGCCCCCCCTTTTGATAGGGAACAGGTACGGACTCGGTTGGCTGCAGGTACTGTTTCCGCGCTGAATCTCCAAACTAAACTAAAACGAGGGCTCTGCCTTCCTGCATTGAACTGTTGATTCCGTGCGTCTGCTGGGTCGCGCCCGAGATGCATCAACCCACACCAGCACCGTGTTACAGGGATGATGTGGCCAAGCTGGAAGGGGCGCAGAGAGGATTTACGACAATGTTGCCAGGACTCGAGGATCTGAGCTCTTGTGAGAGGTTGAGCAGGCTGGGACTATTCCTTGGAGTGTTTTCAAGAGGGAGTTAGATTTATCTCAAGGAATCAAGGGATATGGGGATATAGCAGGAAAGGGATATTGATTTTAGATGATCAGCCATGATCATATTGAATGGCGGTGCTGGCTCGAAGGGCCGAATGGCCTACTCCTGCACGTATTTTTCTATGTTTTTATGTTTCTAGTGCAGAAGGATGACTGGTGATCATACAGGATGTATAAAATCATGATAGGAATAGATCGGGTAGAAGCACAGTCTCTTGCCCAGAGTAGGGGGATGGGGAGCCAGATGACAGAGGTTTAAGGTGAGGGGGGAAAGATTTATTTGGAACAAGAGGCATAACTTTTTTTTTACACAAAGGGCGGTGGGTGTATGGAACAAGCAGTTTGAGGAGGTAGTTGAGGCTGGTGTTACCACAATGTTGAGGATAGGAGGAGGGTAGGGGGATGGAGGGAGGGAGTGGCTGAGGGTCGGGGGAAAGAGATGGAGGGAGAGGTGAAGTAGGGATTGGGGGAGGGGATGAGTAGAGGGGAAAGAAGAGGGAGGGTGAAGAGAAGGGGAGGGGGAGTGAGTGCTGGGGGATGAGGGCAAATGAGCCGCGCCTGCGTAATTGGGGGCTATGGGTGAGTGGTGGAATATTGCGTTAGGGGAATGGGTGAGTGGTGGAATATTGCGTTGCGGGAGCAGACCCAACGGGTCTGCACTTTGTCTAGTATTTGATATTTCCACCCTGGGGAGAAAGGTTCTGGACAGACACATGGATAGAATAGGTTTAGAGGGATATGGGCCAAACGTAGGCAGGTGGGACTAGTGTGGAAGGGACATGTTGGTCGGTGAGGGCAAGTTGGGCCGATGGGACTGTTTCCACGCTGTATCACTCTATGACTAAGACACGCGAAAAACACCTCTGATGGGCGGTAGACAAATACGCTGGGGAACCTCAGCGGGTGAGGCAGCATCTATGGAGCGAAGAAAATAGGCGAAGTTTCGGGTCGAGACCCTTCTTCAAACTGATGTGGGGGTGGGGGGGGGGGGGCGGAAAGAAGAAAAGAAGAGGCGGAGACAGTGGGCAGTGGGAGAGCTGGGAAGGGGAGGGGAATGAGGGAGAAAGCAGGGACTACCTGAAATTGGAGAAGTCAATGTTCATACCGCTGGGGTGTAAACTGCCCAAGCAAAATACCAAGTGATGGGTGGTAGTTAGGAATATCTAGGTAGATAGGAATCAACCACCATCTCCCTTCTCTGAGCGCACACACTGCCCTGGTTAGAGACGGAAAGAGTTAATTTCAAGGGGAGCCTCTATCAACTGAAATTGACAGGATAAATAGGAAGTGCTGTTTACTTGCTGGTTAGGGCTCTGTTCTATTTGAACTAACCGTTAAGTTCAGAATCGGCTATTAAGTTGGACTTAAATTACTGGCCACTGTCAATGGGGAAATTCATTTCAAATTAACGTGTAATCCAAGGCCAGAAATTAACAGCTACCTCGTACGCGCCTTATTTTCCAAACTCGTTTTATTTATTCCCTGTTAAACATTCTGTCAGATCTTATTAACAGTGATGCGTGCCACACACAATGCCTGCCTAGCACATCGTGTCTGATCTACAAATATTTGGCGGCATGTGGCTCGATTTGCAAACCTTATTGCAAACACTTAAAGTGTTAAGAGTTTTTTTAGGCATATAGTCAAGAGTCTATAATGTTTAACCATCTAGGAAAGAACTGCTGATGCTGGTTTAAATGGAAGGTAGACACAAAATGCCGGAGTAACTCAGCGGGACAGGCAGCATCTCTGGAGAGAAGGAATGGGTGATGTTTCGGGTCGAGACATTATCTCTGTGTCTCCCTCTCCCCTGACTCTCAGTCTGAAGAAGGGTCCTGGCCTGCTCAACCTCTCGCTAGCTCAGGCCCTCGAATCCTGGCAACATCCTCAAAGCTTCTCTAACTATCTTTTGGTAGAAAGTATGTGTAGGAAGGAACTACAGACGCTGGTTTACACCGAAGATAGACACAAAATGCTGGAGTAACTCAGTGGGACAGGCAGCGTCTCTGGAGAGAAGGAATGGGTGACGTTTCGGGTCGAGACCCTCCTTCAGACATTTCGATCCGAAATGTCACCCATTCCTTCTCTCCAGAGATGCTGTCTATCCCGCTGAGTTACTCCGGCCTTTTGTGTCTAACTTAGTCTCACTTTGATCCTGGCTTTACCTTGCACTAAACGTTATAGCCTTATCATGTATCTGTACGCTGTAAACGGCTCGATTGTAATCATCTATAATCTTTCCGCTGACTGGTTAGCACGCAACAAAAGCTTTTCACTGTACCTCGCTACACGTGACAAGAAGCTGAACTAACAGCTCTGTAAATACAACACTCATGGATAACATACTAAACAACAATATTAAATAAATTAAAAACCCCTAAATTGGTGCAAAAATCCCCAAATTCCTTAGAGCAATCAAGACAGTTCGCAGGTCATTGAGTTGGCGTTGTGCGGTGGTTGTTGGGAAGGAGCTGTTCTTGAACCTGGAGGTGATGGTTTTCAGATTCGGGTGGTTTCTTGTTGGTAGCAAGAATTTCTTTCAGACTTAAGAATAAATGTCAAGCTGATAGGTTGCAGTCTCTCGGTCCAAACTAGAAGATCCCTAAATGACAAAGTGGGGGTGAGGTGGACAAGGATAAGGGAACAGAGGTAGGGATCGAAGAGAGAGAGAGAGACACACACACAGAATACCGGAGTAACACAGCGGGTCAGGCAGCACCCGCCTTGAGAAAGGGAATGGGTGACGTTTCGGGTGGGGACCCTTCTTCAGGCTGAGAGTCAGGGGAGAGAGATAACAACGGTGATGCAGTAGGGATGTAGAACAAATGAATGAGAGAGATAGAGGCAAAAAGCCGCATTCTGACAAGTACTACATTTTTAACCGAGCCTTCTTCCCAGGGTGGAGAGGGCATAGCTTCGAGTTGTGTGCAGCAAAAAGAAAAGCACGGGGTTTTATTTAAACAGGGGACATGCCAGTGCTGGCTACAACGAGGGAATGGTGTTTAAGAACAGGTAGGGAAGTAGTAATCAGAACATTCATTGTGCTGAGAGCAGCATTTGCAATGATTACATATGAGCTCCATCATGTGGTGGTCTGTAAATGTACCGGGGTCCGTTCAGACCCAGGAAAACCGCGCTCTCAACCACTATGCTAATGTGATAGCTGAGGAAAATTAAAATACATTTAGGGTGTTAATAAATGGGGTATTTAAATAAAAGTGTGTAATATACTACATATTAATCACTGTATGCTAAGAGTGTAATTAAACCTGCGTCCCACCTTCCAGGGAGTGCTTGTGTTGCAAGTGAAGAGGAAACAGTGTCTATTAACACAAATTATATTATTTGGCTAAAGCGAATAGCTCTAACACTGGAGGTCGGCAGGACCCGAACGCTGGAGAGAGGCGCCTGGTGGCTAGCCAGCGTTGCCGTGGCAATTGAGCCGCCCACGTCCTCCAGATGGTGACAGGCTTGCCCCCGTGCGCAAAGTTCAAATTCACTCCATGGGAAAACGACGCCAGGGCCAGGCGCTCGCTCCACTCTCCCCCGAACGTGGCGAGGGCGAGAGAGTCTGGACCTCCGCCCGCCGGAAGGTGGGAGGCGGCCAGGCGGTTTTACAGGTGTGTTTTCCACCCTTGGAGGCAAGTCGAGGAGATGCTTCCACCATCCTCACCACAACCCAAACGCATTGTTAACCCGGGAGTGAGTTCACCTTTAGTGTTATTGACACGTAGAAACATAGAAAATAGGTGCCGGAGGAGGACATTCGGCCCTTCGAGCCAGCACCGCCATTCACTGTGATCATGGCTGATCGTCCCCAATCAATAACCCGTGCCTGCCTTCTCCCCATACCCCTTGACTCCACTAGCCCCTAGAACTCTCTCTTAAATCCATCCAGTGATTTGGCCTCCACTGCCCTCTGAGCCAGGGAATTCCATAAATTCACAACTCTCTGGGTGAAAACGTTTTTTCTCACCTCAGTCTTAAATGACCTCCCCTTTATTCTAAAACACGAGGTACGGCGAAAAGCATTTGTTGAGTGCTAAACCACTCAGCGGAAAGACAACACATGATTGCAATCAATCCATTTGCAGTGAGCCATTTATAAGGACATTTTGACACACTTGGTAGAGTTACAGAGTCTTAAGGGCCTGTCCCACTTGGTGATTTTTTCAGCGACAGCCGGCATCATTGACTGGCTTATCAGGTTACCGAAAAATTTGCAGCGTGATGACGTATAACGCGCGGTGGTTTTTCAATCCGCTGGATTATGAAATGTTCAAAATCTTTTGGCGACAATGATATGATTCCGGCAGTCGCTGAAAAATATCGGCAAGTGGGACAAGCCCTTTGCAGCGTGGAAACAGGCCCTTCGGCCCAACTTGCCCACACTGACCAACATGTCCCAGCTCCAGTAGTCCCACCTACCTGTGTTTGGCCCATCTCCCTCCAAACTTGTCCTATCCATGTACCTGCCTAACTGCTTCTTAAACATTGCAACAGTCCTTGCCTCAACTACCTCCTCTGGCAGCTCACCCCACGCATCCATCACCATCCTTTGTGTGAAAAAGTTACTCCTCAGATTCCTATTAAATCCTTCCTCCCTTCACCTTAAAGCTATATCTTCTGGTTCTTGATTCCCCTACTCTGGGCAAGAGAATCTGTGCGTCTACCCAATCTATTCCTCTCATGATTTTATACACCTCGATAAGATCGCCCCTCATCCTCCTGCGCTCCAAGGATTAGAGTCCCAGCCCTGCTCAACCTCTCCCTGTCGCCCAGTCCTGGCAACGTCCTCGTAAATGTTCTCTGCGCCCTTTCCAGCTTGACACGATGGTTCCTATAACACGGTGCCCAAAACTGAATGCAATACTCTAAATGCGGCCTCGCCAACGTCTTTTACAACTGCAAAATCACTTCCCAACTTCTATATTTTTCTTTGAAAGAATTTTATGATCCTAATCTATTCAGCAGAATGGATGCAGTCTCACAGTCCAAGCTAGAAGATCCCAAAATAACAAAGTGGTGCTAAGGATATAAGAATCAGAAAGTTGAGGGAGGAATTGATTCCCGCAAAAAATAAATTCTGACCCTTCTTTTCACACTGGAAATATCAAAGACTAGAGGACAGAGCTTAAAGTTGCTGGAGGCATGGCGTCATAGAGTGATACAGTGTGGAAACAGGCCCTTCAGCCCAACTTGTCCACACCGGCCAACAATGCCCCAGCTACACTAGTCCCACCTGCCAGCGTTTGGTCCATATCGCTCCAAACCTGTCCTATCCATGTACCCGTCGAAATGTGTCTTAAACGATGGGATAGTCCCCGCCTCAACTACCTCCTCTGGCAGCTCGTTCCATACACCCACCACCCTGAAAAAGTTACGCTTCATGTTCCTATTATATCTTTCCCCCTTCATCTTAAACCTAGCTTAGAGAAGATCTCATAGTCATAGAGCAGGAAACAGGCCCTTTGGTCCAAATTGCCAACACCAACTAAGATGCCTTATCTACAGCGCCCTCCATAATGTTTGGGACCAAGACCCATCATTTATTTATTTGGTAGACAAAAGTGCTGGGGAAACTCAGCGGGTGTGGCAGCATCTATGGAGCGAAGGAAATAGGCAACATTTCGGGCCGAAACCCTGTTTCAGACTTTATTTGCCTCTGTACTCCACAATTTGAGAATCTATCCACAATCCACAATGCCCTGAAACGGGGGGACCATGTATAAACACAGCTGTCATTTCTACATGGTGAAACCAAAATGTATAAAAAGAGCCTTTAATAAAATCTGACAATGTGCACTTTAACCACATGTGATTTTTTTCAATTACAAATCTCAAATTGTGGAGTACAGAGGCAAATAGATAAATGATGGGTGTAGATTTGTCCCAAATATCATGGAGGGAGCTGTACGCTGGTCCCACCTGCCCACAATCTTGATTCGCTTACTCTGGGTAAAAGTGTCTGTGCATTCACCCTGTCTGGTCACTATCATGATTTTATACAGTTTTCGTTTTGTTTAGTTTAGTTTAGAGATACAGCGGGGAAACAGGCCCTTCGGCCCACCGAGCCTGCGCCGACCAGCGATCTCCCCGTACACCAGCACTACCCTGCACACCATGGGCAGTTTACAATCTTTACCAAAGCCAATTAACCTAAAAACCTGTACTTCTTTTTTTTTCCCCCCCAAAAAAAATGTATTCAATTATTAAAAAATATCCTAATGGACAGGTTGGATCTTTTCAGAGGGACATGGTCTCCATATATTGAATATCTACAGGGTCAAAGTGGCTCGGTGCGAGAGCCTGAATAATAGAATAGATGAAGAATTACGTATAATAAATCATGGATATATCTCCAACGATGGATAACTTTTTAATACTCCATTCACTTCCTTATTTTCGATTTTTTACCTCTATATTATTTTTCTCTATCTTTTCTTACTTATTAAAAAAAAATGTATAGAAATATATAGTCTTAAATGTTAATTTTAATAATATTATGAATGTATGTAAGAAGTATTTTCTATTAATATGTATTTACAACTAATAACAAATATTCATCAAAAAAATTATTAAAAAATAATAATTACACTACAATAAAACAAGCCAGAACCCACCACCGTAATCCAATACAAAGATATATCCATAATAAACTACTATACAACTATGATACAATCCTTATTGAGGACACATTCAACATCCCTGCGGAGCCCAGCGGTCCCGGAACTCCCCCAGGGTGCCCGTGGACAGGGCGCATTCCCTTTATAACCCCACCCGGGCACGGACGTAACCCCAGAAAAGAGGGCAAGCAGCTGGCTCGGGTAAAGGCCTCCACCGCCTGGCGCCGTGACTCGCGGATGGCCAGCTTGGCCAGGCCTAGGAGCAACCCAACCAGGACATAACCTGTACTTCTTTGGGGTGTGGGAGGAAACCGGAGCACCTGGAGAAACCCCACACGGTCACAGGGAGAACGTACATACCCCGTACAAATAGCACCCCTAGTCAGGATCGCACCTGGGTCACTTTTTTTTTTTTTCTTAAATTATTTTATTTTATTAGAAGTAAGTACAGCAATATGGCACCAAGGTGTCTAATATATATTGACATATTACATTTTATGTAAAGCTTCTTATTTTTTTTATTTTTTTAATAATAAAAAAAAAGAGTAGAAAATAAAAGATAGAGAAACATGTGATATATAGTGTGTGAGAAAGAAAAACGTGTGAAAAAAGAAAGTTGAGAATGAAAAAGAAAAAAAAGAGAAGAAGAGTAGAAAGTAAGAGATTAAGGAGATCGTTATCTATACGTTGCCAGAAGGGTTTCGGCCCGAAACGTCGCCTATCTCCTTCGCTCCTTAGATGCTGCTGCACCCACTGAGTTTCTCCAGCCTTTTGTGTACCCTCGATTTTCCAGCATCTGCAGTTCCTTCTTTAACAACTCGTTATCTATATTCTTGACCATCCCTCACCCAATCCTGAAACAATTAGCTTCCACGGTTTTGTTGCACCATATGCTTCCAAAAAAATCGACAAATGGAGACCAACTCGTTAAAAATTGGTCTGATTTATCTATTAGGAGGAATCGCATTTCCTCAAGATGTGCAGTGTCCAACACGTTTGAAATCCACATTTTAAGCGTTGGTATGGTTGTATTTTTCCAAAAGTTAAGTATACTTTTTTTGCCGTTATTAACCCATAATTAAAAAATAAATTTTGAGATGAGTTCAGTTTATTCCCATCTTCCATTACTCCAAATATAATCATTTCAGTATTAGGTTCCATTTTAATCTTAAATAATTTTGTAACTATTTCAAAAATATCACTCCAGAATTTATAAAGTTTTATGCAGAAGACAAAAGAGTGTGTTATAGTTGCGTTTTGGGATAGACATTTATCACAAATGGGGGAAGTATTTGGATAAAATGTATTCAGTCTAGTTTTTGAGTAATATAATCTATGTAAAATTTTAAATTGAATTAAATTATCTTACATTAATCGAACATTTGTGTATATATATCATGTTTTCCCCATGTTTCCTTCTTAATTTATATCATTAATTCTCGTTCCCACTCTTCTCTAAGTGTCTCTGTCGATGGTAAATCTATATTTAAAATACTATTATATATATATATGATATTAATTTCTGTGAGTCAGCCTTAATGTTCATTGCTTCTTCCAATGGCTCTGAAGTTATGTTTTGATATCTTTGTATGTATTTCTTCATGAAGTCACAGATCTGAAGATATTTAAAATATTGGTTATTTTTCAGTTTAAATTTTAATTGTAACAGATTTCCCATTTCATACATATCCCCGATCCTTTTAATTCCCATTCTTTCCCATTGATTATATGTTTTACCTGGGTTTCTGGCACTATAAGGCAGCAAATCTACTGCTGTGCCTCCATGTCGCCCTTAATAAGATATCTCTCTAAACCTTTCATTTTCATACACCTGTCCAAATGTCTTTTTAATATTTTGTCATCGCACCCGCCTCAACTAATGATTTCTCCAATTAAATTTCGACCAAGGATAGAAAACTCTCAACAAACAGCTCAATCCATTCTTCCATCACCCTTTGTGTGAAAAAGTTGCCCCTTAGGTTCCAATTAAATCTCACCCTATCTAATCCCTATCATGATTTTGTAAACCTGATAAAGATCATCCCTCAGCCTCCTGTACTTCAAAGAATAAAGTCCTAGTCTGCCCAACCTCTCCCTGTTGCCCAGGTCCTCGAATCCTGGCAACATCCTCGTAAATCTTCTCTACACTTTGACAGACACAGAATGCTGGAGTAACACAGCGGGACAGGCAGCATCCCTGGATAGTACAACTGTAACATAACGTCTTTGTGGATTGTCACCTTGTCGTGGTGGAGAAGCTTGTGTGGTCCTCAGATCCTGAGAGCGATGCTGTCTGCAGCTATGCTCCTGGTAGGGCCACCCATGGCGGTAAGGTCCAAACAAGACCTCAACGGTGGAACAGGCGGAGGACGATGGTTGACCTTAGTGGAGCGTCACAACGGCTGGGAAGGGGGATGAAGGCTGCAGCAGAAAAGGGTCTCCGGTCGTCTTGGACTCCATGCCACTGGATCCTGACCCAGATCTGTCAAGGACCGTGGGGTGGCTGTCTGTGCACCAGTCTCCCCACGTTAAACAAAGTCACACAAAGGCATCCTCCATGTAGGGAATAGCACCCTGGAGACACCCATGGTCAGCCATGACCAAAGTGGACTTAAGAAGAACGTAATGTCCCCACTTGTATACACAAGTGCAGGGCAGATTTGTTCTCACACGGAGTCCGGTGGGTGCCTGGGACGTGCTGCCAGGGATGGTGGTGGAGGCAGATACCATGGCAGCATTGAAGAGACTCTGAGATAGGTGCACATAGATATGCAGGGAATAGAAGAATATGATTACATTCAGGCAGAGGAGATTAGATTAACTAGATATGTTTCAGAATAACTAGATGTTTTTATCATCTGGTCCCCCACGCTGCATCAGTGTTGAGCGACCAAGATAGACTGGATGTGGAGAGGATGTTTCCACTAGAGTCATAGAGTCATAGACTAATACAGCCCTTCAGCCCAACTCGCCCACACCGGCCAATAATGTCCCAGCTACCCTAGTCCCACTTGCCTGTGCTTGGTTCATAACCCTCCAAACCTGTCCTATGCATGTACCTGTCCAACTGTTTCTTAAACAATAGGATAGTCCCAGCCTCAACTACCTCCTCCAGCAGCTTGTTCCATACACCCACCACCCTCTGTGCGAAAAAGTGACCCCTCTGATTCCTATTAAATCTTTTCCCCTTCACCTTGAAACTACTGTATGTCCTCTGGTCCTCGATTCCCCTACTCTGGGTAAAAGACTCTGAGCATCTACCCGATCTATTCCTCTCAAGAGTTTGTACTCTTCTATAAGATCTCCTCTCATCCTCCTGCGCTCCATGGAATAGAGACCCAGCCTGCTCAACCTCTCGCTATAGCTCACACCCTCTAGTCCTGGCAACATCCTCATAAATCTTTTCTGAACTCATTCAAGCTTGACAATATCTTTCCTACAACATGGTGCCCAGAATTGAACACAACATGTGGGAGAGTCTAGCGAGAGGATTTGAATATAGGAGCAAGGAGGTCCTACTGCAATTGGACAGGGCACCTGGTGAGACCACACCTGGAGTACTGTCTGCAGTTTTGGTCTCCTAATTTGAGGAAGGACATTCTTACTATTGAGGGAATGCAGCGTAGGTTCACCAGGTTGATTCCCGGGATTGTGGTTCTGACATATGAAGAAAGAATGGGTCGACTGGGCTTGTATTCACTGGAATTTAGAAGGATGAGAGGGTCATCTAATAGAAACATATACAATTCTTAAAGGATTGGACAGACTTGATGCAGGAAAAATGTTCCCCATGTTGGGGGAGTCCAGAATCAGGGGCCACAGTTTAAGAATAAGGGATATGCCATTTAGGACTGATGAGGAAAAACTTTCTTCACCCAGAGAATTGTAAATGTGTGGAATTCTCTGCCACAGAAGGCAGTGGAGGCCAATTCTCTGTATGTTTTCAAGAGAGAGTTAGATTTAGCTCTAAGGGCTAATGGAATCACGGGATATGGGGAGAAAGCAGGAACGGGGTACTGATTGTGGATGATCAGCCATGATCATATTGAATGGCGGTGCTGGCTCGAAGGGTCGAATGGCCTACTCCTGAACCTATTTTCTATGTTTCTATGTTTCTATCCTACAAGCTGCGGACAATTAAAAATGTTTACTAAAGCCAATTAACCTGGAAATCTGCACGTTTAGTTTAGTTTGGTTGCGAGATACAGCGCGGAAACAGGCCCTTCGGCCCACCGGGTCTGCGCCAACCAGCGACTCCCGCACACTAACACTATCCTACACACACTAGGGACAATATTTTACCAAAACTTACCAAGCCAATTAACCAACATACCTGTACATCTTTGGAGTGTGGGAGGAAAACAAAGATCTCGGAGCAAACCCACACAAGCCACAGGGAGAATGTACAAAGTCCTTATGGACAGCACTGCTCGTCAGAATCGAACCCGGGTCCCTGGTGCTGTGTGGCAGTAATGCCACCGATGCACCACTACAGGCAGCAACTCTGCCGCTCTTTAAAGAGGCTGCATTTCTTGTATTTTGCAGGTAAAGTCTGTTCAGGATAGTGTATTTCTAATATTTTTAAAGCCAAATTGATTCCAATGTGGATGGGAAAGTGGGATAACATAGTTCTATGTTTTCCCACTTTTCCATCCACATTGGCATCAATTTGACTTGTTCACTCTGGAATTTAGAAGGATGAGAGGATATCTCATTGAAACATATAAGACTATTAAGTGTTTGGACACACTAGTGGTAGGAAACATGTTCCCGATGTTGAGGGGAGTCCAGAACCAGGGGCCACAGTTTAAGAATAAGGGGCAAGCCATTTAGAACGGAGATGAGGAAACACTTTTTCTCACACAGGGAGTGGTGAGTCTGTGGAATTCTCTGACTCAGAGGGCGGTGGAGGCAGGTTCTCTGGATATTTTCAAGAGAGAGGCTCTTAAAGATAGCGGAGTCAGGGGATATGGGGAGAAGGCAGGAACGGGGTACTGATTGGGGATGATTAGCCATGATCATATTGAATGGCGCTGCTGGCTCGAAGGGCCTGAATGGCCTACTCCTGCATTTATTGTCTATTGTCTATTGTCAATTTACAGAGGGCCAACCTACAAACCCACATGTCTTTGGAATGAGGGAGGAAACCGGAGCACCCGGAGGAAATCCACGCGGTCACAGGGAGAACGTACAAACTCCGCAAGTCAGCCCCAGAGGTCGGGATCGCCCTAACATAGACACAAAGTGCTGGTGTTACAGAGCGGGTCAGGCAGCATCTCTGGAGAACGTTGCAACGTGACATCTCTGGTTGTGACCCATCTTCAGACTGAAAGTGGGGGGGGGGGGTCTGGAGGGGGGGACTGGATGTAGGAAAAGGTTAGAACAGATCAGGGCCGGCAACAGATGACCAAGGAAGGGTGGAGCCCACAATGGCCCAATGTTGGCTGGGGGTGATAACAAATGGAACTGGAAGGACAACTAGTGTTAAGGAGGGGGGAGATATAAGGAATACAGGTGTTACTTGAAGTTAGATAAATCAGTATTCATACAGCTGGGGTGTAAGCTGCCCAAACGAAATCTCAGGTACTGTTCCTCCAATTTGCATGTGGTCTCACTCTGACAGTGGAGGGGGCCCAGGACAAAAAGGTCAACTTTCCTCAGTTTGGCATTGGTGAAAACAAGGCAATAAAAATTGTGGTCCAAACTCAGGAACAGTTTCTTCACAGCTGTTACCAGGCAACTGAACCATCCTATCACCAACTGGAGAGCGGTCCTGAGCTTCCATCTTCCTCACCATCACATTTCCCTTGCGATGGATAGAGTGGATGTGGAGAGGATGTTTCCGCTAGTGGGAGAGTCTCGGACTAGAGGTCACAGCCTCAGAATTAAAGGGCGTTCCTTTAGGAAGGAGATGAGGAGGAATTTCTTTAGTCAAAGGGTGGTGAATCTGTGGAATTCATTGCCAAAGAAGGCTGTGGAGGCCAAGTCAATGGATATTATTAAGGCAGAGCTAGATTCTTGATCAATACGGGTGTCAGGGGTTATGAGGAGAAGGCAGGAGAATGGGGTTGAGAGGGAGAGGTAGATCAAACATGTCTGAATGACAGAATAGACTTGATGGGCCGAATGGTGTAATTCTGCCCCTAGTTTAGTTTAGACATACAGTGGCTAAACATATCCTTTGGCCCACCAAGTCCGCACAGGACAGTAACATTATCCTATGTAGATAAAAATGCTGGAGAAACTCAGCGGGTGAGGCAGCATCTATGGAGCGAAGGAATGGGTGATGTTTCGGGTCGAGACGCTTCTTCAGACTGACTTTTACACACTATTCTGTACTTTTTCTGGAGTGTGGGAGGAAACTGAAGATCTCGGAGAAAACCCACGCGGGTCACGGGGAGAACGTGCAAACTCCGTGCAGACAGCGCCCGTAGTCGGGATCGAACCCGGGTCTCCGGCGCTGTGAGGCAGCGACTCTACCGCTGCGCCACCTCATCACTTATTATGGGGATGGCTTTGGTGAGATCACAACCATTGAAGATAGGAACAGAAAACAAATCAGTGAATAAACTTGTGCAAAATAAAGAAGGAACGGCTGGAAGATTTCAACCGATCCATTAGTCGACTTTAGCATCCCTGCACGCTGCAGTCTATTGATCACCTTTGTTGAAATGATTCACCTGGTCTTAATGCTTTCGCTAATAAAGATAGAGAGAAGATTTGCTGATATCACAAGTGCCACCTCTGGGGAGAGGAAACATGGTTGCGTTGGCAAGAGAACAAGTGATGATTTGAATGAGGTAATTGATTTCCTCTGAGCTGCCAAAACAAGTCATGGGTGTAGAGGTGTATACATCACATTCACAATTGTGTACACATTTACTTCAGCCGAGAAATCAATCACATCATTCAAAGTGGCACCTGTTTGTAACGTTGCGACTGTTTTAATGGTGAATCCCATTGAACACGCTGCCAACATCGACTCGACCCGCTCCATTCATAATGTTGAAAGAAAGCAAAATTAACTCGCCTTGAGGCTTGGTATAGTTTAGTTTAAAGACACAGCGCGGAAACAGGCCCTGCGGCCCACCCAGTGCGCGCCGACCAGCGATCCCCGCACACTAACACTACCCTGCACACACTAGGGACAATCTTTGCATATACACCAAGTCAATTAACCAACAAACGTGCGCGTCTTTGGAGCGTGGGAGGAAACCGGAGCACCCGGAGAAAACCCATGTAGTCACGGGGAGAGCGTACAAACTCTGCACAGACAGCACCCATAGTCTGGATGGAACCCGGGTCTCTGGCGCTGTGAGGCAGCAACCTTTGGGTCTTGACCCGAAACGTCGTCAATTCCTTCTCTCCGTAGATGCTGCCTCACCCGTTGACTTACTCCAGCATTTTGTGTCTACCTTCGACTTTACCAGCATCTGAAGTTCTTTCTTAAACGGGTACAATAAGAATGTTGTTTGCATCGAGGGACCGCTGTGGGGGAGGGGGATGAACAATGGACAATGGAGGATCAGCCGACACGGGCGGCCACGGTGGCGCAGCGGTAGAACTGCGGCCTCACAGCGCTTGCGGCGCCAGAGGTCCCAACTACGGGCGCTGACTGTACGCAGTTTACTACGTTCCACCAGTGACCGCGTGGGTTTTCTCCGAGATCTTCGGTTTCCTCCCACACTCCAAAGGCATTCAGGGTTCGCAGTTGAATTGGTTTGGTATAAGTGGCTGAATGGGAGATGCCAGAGAGTAATGGTGGATGGCTGTTTGTCAGGTTGGAAGCCGGTGACCAGTGGGGTGCCTCAGGGATCTGTGTTGGGTCCACTGTTGTTTGTCATGTACATCAATGATCTGGATGATGGGGTGGAAAATTGGATAAGTAAGTATGCAGATGATACTAAGATAGGTGGTGTTGTGGATAATGGAGTAGATTTTCAAAGTCTACAGAGAGATTTGGGCCATTTGGAAGAGTGGGCTAAAAGATGGCAGATGGAGTTTAATGCTGATAAGTGTGAAGTGCTACATCCTGGCAGGACAAATCAAAATAGGACGTACATGGTAAATGGTAGGGAATTGAGGAATGCTGTGGAACAGAGGGATCTAGGAATAACTGTGCATAGTTCCCTGAAGGTGGAATCGCATGTAGATGGGGTGGTAAAGAAAGCCTTTGGCGTGCTGGCCTTTATAAATCAGAGCATTGAATATAGGAGTAGGGAAGTAATGTTAAAATTGTACAAGGCATTGGTAAGACCAATTCTGGAGTATGGTGTACAATTTTGGTCGCCTAATTATAGGAAGGATGTCAACAAAATTCTCTATTTTGTACAGAGGAGATTTATTAGAATGTTGCCTGGGTTCCAGCAACTAAGTTACAGAGAAAGGTTGAACAAGTTAGGTCTTTATTCTTTGGAGCGCAGAAGGTTAAGGGGGGACTTGATTGAGGTCTTTAAAATGATGAAAGGGATAGACAGTTGACGTGGATAAGCTTTTCCCATTGAGGGTAGGGAAGATTCAAACAAGAGGGCATGACATGAGAATCTGTAACTTTGTAAACGCCCTTCATGTGGCAACTATTTGCATACCTTGGTAAGGTGCATAAGCAAAGTATTTCACTGTGACTTGTCACATGTGACAGTAAAATATTCCATCTATCTATCTATCTATCTATCTATCTATCTATCTATCTATCTATCTATCTATCTATCTATCTATCTATCTATCTATCTATCTATCTATCTATCTATCTATCTATCTATCTATCTATCTATCTATCACATCATCATCGGCGGTCACTCGAAACGAGTATGACTGTCCTCTCATGGAGGACGCCTGTGCGTGACTTTGTTTAACGTGGGGAGACTGGTGCACAGACAGCCACCCCACGGTCCTTGACAGATCTGGGTCAGGATCCAGTGGCATGGAGTCCAAGACGACCGGAGACCCTTTCCTGCTGCAGCCTTCATCCGCCTTCCCAGCCGTTGTGACGCTCC
>CM069156.1:4613601-4651101 GCA_035221665.1 Okamejei kenojei
TGGACTCAGTGCAGTACAGCACGGAAACAGGCCCTTCAGCCCACAATGTCCGGGCCAACATGATTTGTTTTTTGCTAGAAGCAAGTACAGTAGTGTGGCACCTAAGTACCTAATACATACACACACATTACCATTCTTGAACAACTTCTTATTTTTAATTTAATGATAAAAGAGCAGTGAAAGAAAAAGGGAAATGATACATGATACATGACACCAAGGCAGCTTCCCAGCTGTTATCGGGCAACTGAATCATCCTATCACAACTAGAGAGAGGTCCTGAAGTACTATCTACCTCATTGGTGACCTTCGGAGTATCTTTGATCGGACCTTACTAGCTTTACCTTGTACTAAGGTTATTCCCTTAACATGTATCTCTACACTGTGGATGGCTCGATTGGAATCATATATAGTCTTCCCGCTGTAAAAAGCTTTTCACTGAACCTCGGTACACGTGACAATAAACTAAACTGAACTGAAGACCAACTCTTTTCTGGCTGAACATAATCCATATCCCTCCATATCCACCCTTCCTTGGTCATCAGTTGCCGGCCCCACTTTGTTCTGGCCTTCTCCCCGTGCCTCCATATCCCTCCCCGATACTTGCAGTCTGAAGAAGAGTCCAGAACCGAAACGTCACCCATCCTTTTTCTCCAGAGATGTTGCCTTCAGCCCTCGAGTGCACGCAATCCCTGCACACTAACACTATGCTACAGATCCAGAGACGCTGCCTGTCCTGCCGAGTTACCCCAGCATTTTGTGCCTTTCCAAAAATCTCTTAAGCACCACTAATCCTGTCAGCCTCCACCACCACCCCCAGCAGCATATTCCAGGCACTCACCATTTTCTGTGTAAAAAAAAAAACGCGCCCCGCGTATCACCTTGAAACTTAGCGCCACTCACCTTAAAGCTCTGTCCTCTAATCTTTGATATTTCCACCCTGGGGAAAAAAGGTTCTGGACAGGTACATGGACAGGACAGGTTTAGAGGGATATGGGCCAAACGCAGGCAGGTGGGACTAGTGTAGATGGGACATGTTGGTGGGTGTGGGCGAGTTGGTCTGAAGGGCCTGATTCCACTGTCACGATACCCCAGAGGCACAGGCGGTACTTCTGTGAGGAGGTACTTCTAAAGTTTCTAAGTGTCAGCACGGTGGCGCAGCGGTGAACTTGCTGCCGTGCAGCGAATGCAGCGCTGGGGACCCGGGTTCGATCCCGACGACGGGTGCTGTCTGTACGGAGTTTGTACCTTCTCCCCGTGACCTGCGTGGGCTTTCTCCGAGATATCATCGTCGATATCCCTCGTTTCCCTTATCCCTAACCAGGGTCCTGACCCGAAACGTCACCCATTCCTTCTCTCCAGAGATGCTGCCTGTCCCGTTGAGTTGCTCCAGCATTTTGTGTCTATCTTTGGTTTTAAATCAGTTCCTTCCTACACATTAGTCCGGGGAGAATGTGTCCAGTTTCCCACAAGAAGTCACAGAAGAATGGAAATGTGCACAATTTTACATCTGCCAGTTCGTACAGTATTCCCATCACTAGATATTGTTGTGCTGGACACCAAGGCTTAAGCTCGTTTGGCAGAAAGTCAATAAGGATGCAGAATGACACGGTTCCAGATTGTTCCATGATGAGGAAGGATATGTATGAATGGCAGTCTGTCAGCTTGCAAGGGACAAGGTGTGAAAATCCCGGCACTGATGTACCATTTAGAGTCATAGAGAGATACAGTGTGGAAACAGGCCCCTCAGCCCAACTCGCCCACACTAACGACATGTCCCACCTGCCTGCGTTTGGACCTAAAACCACCAAACCTGTCCTATCCATGTGCCTGCCTAACTGTTTCTTAAACACTGGGATAGTCCCAGCCTCAACTACATCCTCTGGCAGTTTGTTCCATACACCCACCGCCCTTTGTGTGGAAAAAGTTACCTCTCAGATTCCTATTAAATCTTTTCCCCTTCATCTTAAACCTATCTCCTCTGGTCCTCGATTCACCTACTCTGGGCAAGAGACTTTGTGCATCTATCCGATCTATTCCTCTCATGAAGAAGCTAGTTTTACAAACTTACGGGCCTGTCCCACTTACGCGACTGTTTCGGCGACTGCCGGCACCCGTCATAGGTCGTTGCAGGTCACCGAAAATGTTCAACATGTTGAAAGTCCAGCGGCGACCAGAAAGACGCTACGGCTCCGGGTGACTAGGAGACGACTCACGACCATACAGGCGACACCTGGTGACATGGCGCGGGGTGAAGCCCGTATGGTCGTGAGTAGTCGCCCAATGAGTCGTTCTGGTCACCGCTGGATTTTCATCTGTAACGACCTAGGACGGGTGCCGGCGAATGCCTAAAAAGTCGCGTAAGTGGGAAGGGCCCATGTGAGTCATTGATCTCGTTCATCACTGAGTTTTCTCTGACAGGGCTATTAATGCACCATTGACACCACAGGCAATGGAACTTGGTGCAGCCTTCTCTACAGGGGAAAGTAGAGAGGTCACGATGGAAGCCCAAGGTACGTATTTGCAAAGAGCAGAACAGGACAGGAGCAGGCGGCAAGTCTGAGGAAGACAAGATCGTCCCGTCAACGGCAGGTTCGAGGCCCCCGACCGCGGGAGGACAAAGAAGGGAAGAGATTTGAACTTTTTTTCGTCTTCCATCACAGTGAGGAAAGTGGAGGAGTCACTGTGGTGGATGTTTATGTTACAATGTGTTTTGTGTGTTCTGTTGCTTTTTATTTGTATGACTGACTTGGCAAATGAAGTTTCTCATATGTTGCAAAACATACTTGGCCAATAAAGTATTATTGCGATTGTAAAACAGCACGACAAGTCCTGCCTTTACAGAGCAGTGTGTAAAGTTCAACATACCGTGCACATCACAACAGGAGGTTAATTATTTTACAATAGCATAAAATCTGACAGATAGTATTGCAAGAATAAAGGAACTTCTGAAGACAAGTTAGATGGCTCTCAAACAAAAAATCTAAATCTTTTTAATTCACGGCATGACCTGCCATTTAAAAAAACTAAAAGTGCCATTTTGTGTACAGCGAAGAGACAGCCCTTCATGTGACATGATAAGGCAGATGGAAAGGGAAGTGTGGGAATGATAATGTACGCAAATATCTGACACCCGCCTCAATAGCGAACCTAACGCATTATTTGAAAGAACGGAACCCTCAACACCGCCATTCCACGTCTCACGGTGGCGCAGCGGTAGAGTCGCTGCCTCACAGCGCCAGAGACCCGGGTTCCATCCTGACCACGGGTGCTGTCTGCGTGGAGTTTCTGTACGCCTTAGAGAGGCCAATTACCCAACAAACCGGCACTTCTTTGCAATGTCGGGGGAAACTGGAGCGCCCGGTAGAAACCCATGTAGTCACAGTGAGAACGTGCAAACCCCACGCGTAGACAGCATCTGAGGATCGAACCTGGATCCCTTGCGACGTCCGATCCGTTTAGCAACAGGGCGGCACGGTGGCGCAGCGGTAGAGTCGCTGCCTCACAGCCCCAGGGACCCGAGTTTGACCCTGACTACGGGTGCTGTCTGTACGGAGTTTGCACGTTCTCCCCGTGACCTGCGTGGGCTTTCTCCGGGCGCTCCAGTTTCCTCCCACACTCCAACGACCTTCAGGTTTGTAGATTAATTAATTCATCATCGTTGTAAACGTTAGCGACGGAGCGGCGCTGGTTTCCGACGGGAACGGTGACGGACGCACCACACATCTCCGTCCTCCAGTTCCTGCGGACGTCCGCCGCTGGAAGTACAGGATGATGGCGTGTGTGTGCGCTTTATCATCATTCCTTACAATGCCGTGTACGACAGCGATCGCAACTTCTACTGAAGTTGATTAATTGGCTTCTATAAATTGTCCGTAGTGTGTTGGATAGAACTGGTGTGTGGGGCGATCGCTGGTCGGTACGGACAAGGTCGGCCGAACTGAAGGGCCTGTTTCCGTGCTGTAGCTCCAAAGCAATCGATGGCGGCCCTTGCACTCAGCTCTAATGAGCAACTTAAGGCACCAACAATCGCGGGAAATCAAACGTTTCTTCAGTCCCGAGGCATTTAAGCGGCACGGCGGCGCAGCGGTAGAGTTGCTGCCTCACAGCGCCAGAGACCCGGGTTCGTTCCTGACTACGGGCGCCTGTCTGTACAGAGTTTGTACGTTCTCCCCGTGACCTGCGTGGGTTTCCTCCATGATCTCCGCTTTCTTCCCACACTCCCAAGACATGCGTGTAGGATATTGTTAGTGTGCGGGGATTGCTGCTCGCTAAGGACTCGGTTGGCCAAAGGGCCTGTTCCCACTCCGCATCTCTAAACTAAACTATAAAAAAGAAGATAGACACAAAATGCTGGGGCTACTCAGCGGATCAGGCAGCATCTCTGAAGAAAAGGAATGGGTGTCGTTTCGGGTCGAGACCCTTCTTCAGACTGAGAGGGAAACTAGAGATATGGAAAGGAACAGAACAGATCATAGCCGGCACCTATGGCCAAAGAGCCCACAATGGTCCATTGTTGGCTGAGGGGGAGGTGATAACGAGGGGATACAAACAGTGGACCTGGCAGGATGACTTGGGTGGGGGAGGGACGGAGAGAGAAGGAATGCAAGGGTTTTTTGAAATTAGAGAAATTAATATTAATACCACTGGATTGTAAGCAGCCCAAGCAAAATATGAGGTGCTGTTCCTCCAATTTGCGCTGGGCCACATTCTAACAGTGGAGAAGGCCCAGGACAGAAAGGTCAGTGTGGGAATGGGAAGGAGAGTTTGGCAAACGGGAGATGGCGTAGGTCAAGGCGGACTGAGCGCAGGTATTTAGCAAAATGACCGCCTAGCCTGCGCTGGTTTCGTCGTTTGGGTTTTGTGATACAGCGCTGAAACAGGCCCTTCGGCCCACTGAGACCTTGCCGACTAGCATTCCCCATAGATTAGCACTATCCTACACACACCAGGGACAATTTTTACCACAGCCAATTAGCGCACAAGCCTGGAGTGTGGGTGGAAACCGGAGCACCTGGGGGAAACCACCGTGGTCACGGGGAGAACGCGCAAACTCCACACAGACAGCACCCGTAGTCGGGATCGAACCCGGGTCTCTGGCGCTGTGAGGCAGCGACTCTACCGCTGCGCCACTTCCTGGAATGCGAGCCGTACAGTGAGAAGGTAGCTTCTTTCAAAAAGTTTGAAAGCTTCATGACTCTGTTTGTTCACCAAAGCCCAGACCGTTCCACCTCAATCAAGTTCAGGCGATCGGCACCCTTGGTTCCAGAGCCTTGTTGGACTATCCGATTTGCCGGACCAACAAGAGGTCATGGCCTTGGGGTGGAGGAGCCGAGATAGCATCCGGCAAAGTCGGCTGTGGGAACAGATCTGCTGGCTCCGGCCTGGCCGGAGTTCTAGAGCACCAGCCGCAGGGGGCCAGATTACACCGGCTGTTCGGCCGCGCAGGTCCCCACGGGGGTGGAGATCGGCCGCCTCACCTGGCCCGGGCGCCATATTATTTAGGGGAACTTCTGGGGAGGGCGGGGGGGGTTTCAAGAGCGCTCTGGTAATTTTGTCCGGATTAAAGGACGTGCCGGATCACCAGTTGCCGGATAATCGGTGCTGGACCAGCATGAACTCGGTGGGCCAAAGGCCCGATTTCCGCGCTGTACATCTCAGTTCAGTTTATTGTCACGCGTACCGAGGTACAGTGAAAAGCTTTTTGTTGCGTGCTAACCAGTCAGCGGTAAGACAATACACGATTACAATCGAGCCGTCCGCAGTGTACAGATACACGATCGCGATATCTCTAAACTATAGACAATTTTACCCGGCAAGATGGCCGATTTTAAAGCAGAGATATTAACGGAGGCAACAATAAAGTGTCACCACGACCGCAGGCGTACACACGGGCGCGTGCGCAGACACGTAGAGAAAGGGAACGCTTCAATGTTTAAATATTCCGTGGAGTGCACGCTGTCACACGTTGAAACCTAAAATGAAAATACCCTGCACAGCCCCTGAGCACATGACCTGGGCAACTAATCACAACGGTGGAATGAAGATTAAAAAAAAAAAAAATTGGTCACAGCACACAGCTTTTCAAATCAGCGGAGAAGTCCAAGAATGAATAATGAATAATCCGACAGAATGCAGTTATTTCCGTGCTGGGAATCAGCGCAAGGAAGGTGGGGTGGGGGGGGAGGACCAAAGGGGGCCGTGAAATATTGAGGGGGAAGTGAGGAACCAAAATAAGCTCTCAAAATAACTGGAGACGTAATGGATTGTGTTGTTAGGGGATAATACAATGCATGCATCTGATTGATCGTATTCTGCAACATGTTCTGCTGCCTTTTCAATCGCTCTGTTAAAGACCAGACTGTGGTCTATGTTGCGGTGAACTATTTTATAATTCTACAAATGTTACCTGCGCCATCACTCGCAAGAGTGTAAATTCTCCAGGACCTCCACCTCTTTAAAACGCAATCATCCTCATTTTAATAGCTGACATTTTCGCCAAGCAGGTTACACACAAATGAATTTAGTGTCTCTATATTTTTCGATTCACGTGATTCATTGCTGTTTTCTGCAGGACCTTAACTTGATAACTAAGATAGCGGAGTCAGGGGATATGGGGAGAAGGCAGGAATGGATTGGGGACGATCAGCCATGATCACATTGAATGGCGGTGCTGGCTCGAAGGGCCGAATGGCCTCCTCCTGCACCTATTGTCTGTTGTCTATTGCCTCCCCACAAATTCAGTGCAAACAATTTAAAAATCTTGGGACTCAACATTCTGAAACACTTTCTGGATTTCTGTATTCGAACCAAGCATGAAGTATAATAATAATCTAATCGTGGCACTGTTTTCCTGATTTTAGCTGTCTGCCAAAGTAGGAAGTCAGAACATTAAAGCTAATTTCCACTAATATTGAAAGACATAAACACGTCATGGTCAGTTCATTAACGAGCATTTTACCATTAAATATGACAGCATTATGAGACACAGCCACACAAGCACACGTCTAAAAAGCAACATACAGAAACTTCGCACTATTAATGTTTCAATTTTAGTTGTCAGAATTCTCTCCTCACCTTAGCTGGGACAATGCCACCTCTCCAGTTGGTCTGCAAAGATTTTTCCAGTCTCAAGAAACAGCAAAGGATGAAAACAAAACAGTTCCTTCCAAACCTTCTGCATTCATCAATTATAAGCTTCAATATTTAAAAAAAAGAGGCCTTTTTTTTGGGGGGGGGGGGGGGGTCACACCAGACTAAAAGCAGCACGAGCTGTGTTTGAAGGTAGAGGAAAAACTAAAGGTGAGGGGGAAAAAAACACAAAAGCCACATCCTACCTGCTTTTTTTTTGTTACAGATGCACGCCACATTTCTGTTTGCACTTTGTACTCTCTGTAAAAAATAATTCTGCACCTTATTGTCTCTTTGATGGGGTTTAATCTAAGTGTAGCGGTTTACGCGAGTCATTTTCAAAAGAGGGCAGATGGAATGGGGGGGGGGGGGGGTGTATCAAGGAGAAAACAGAATGAAGGAGACAAAAAAAGTGTATTAGAAGCAAAATTGGAGAGAAATCAATGCCGTGTAATTAGATTTGATTTTTTTTTTCCCTTCACATTTCATTTGGCTGCAGGTTATATATAGAATATCCATACAATGGAGTGTGAGATTGGATTCAATGAGCAGCGGCTTGGCTATGAGGCTGTGGGCACCTAACCATGACAATTCCATCATTGCTGTCATTAGACACAACAAAAGGCAGACTGGCACGGTGCAGCAGAGAGAAAAGTTTATTATTTCTGTCGTGACGTTTGGGCTGAAATGTCGGCACACCAGAAAAAAAAAACGGAAAAAAAAAAATCCGTTCGGGCTGCCTTAATATCTCTCGCCGAGGACATAAATCTTGCTCAGTTTCAGCTCTGCTTTGTGCTTCCCCAAGTGGAACAAACTTATTGACCCGGGAGACAACATACTTCCTTCCTTGCACACCTGGTGAAAGGTTAATTTTACAAGGCCCGCGCTTTAAAGCGTGGGGTCAACAGATAAAAGCAAACTGCTGTCCACTCACCTTCCCTGCACGCCTGATGCCCAAGGACAGCGGTAGAGTTGCCGCCTCGCAGCGCTTGCAAGACCCGGGTTCGATCCCGACTACGGCTGCTGTCTGTACGGAGTTTGTACGTTCTCCCCCGTGACCTGGTTTCGGTTTCCTCCCACACTCCAAAGACGTTCAGGTTTATAGGTTAATTGGCTCGGGCAAGTGTAAATTGTCCCCAAGGATGATGTTGGTGTGCGGGGATGGCTGGTCAGGGCAGACTCGGTGGGCCGAAGGGCCTGCTTCCACGCTGTACGTCTAAACTAAACTAATACTGTAACCTTGCAAACACGACGCAACTCTATTCCTTGAAGTGCAGGAGGTTGAGGGGTGACATTATGGACGTGTATTAAGTCATGAGGCATAGATCGGGTAGACGCACAGAGTCTCTGACTAATAGATGGCGTAGAAGCACAGAGGCTCTTAACCAGAGTTGGGGAATCGAGAACCAGTATGTAGGTTTAAGATAAGGGCGGAAAGAGTTAATGGTAATCTGAGGGGTAACACTTTCCACACAAAGGCTGGTGGGTGTATAGAACGGTATAGAACGAGCTGCCAGAGGAAGTAGGTGAGGCTGGGACTATTGCAACATTTAAGAAACATTTAGGCAGGTACATGGTTAGCACGGGTTTGGAGGGATATGGGCCAAACGCAGGCAGGTGGGACTAGTGTAGCTGGGGCATGTTGGCCGGTATGGGCAAGTTGGGCTGAAGGGCCTGTTTCCACGCTGTATCACTCTATGACTCTATGAGGGGAATAGATAGGGTGGATTCACAGAGTATTTTACTCAGGGTAGGGGAATCAAGAACTACAGGGCACAGGTTTAAGGTGAGAGGGGAAAGATGTAATAGGAACATGAGGAGCAACGTTTTCACTTAAAGGGTGGTGGGTGTATGGAACGAGCTGCCAGAGGAGGTAGTTGAGGCAGGGACTATCCCAACTTTTAAAAGCCACTTGAACAGGTACATGTAAAGGACAGGTTGAGAGCGATGTAAGCCAAACACGGACTAGCATAGAAGGGGCATCGTAGTCAGCATGGGCAAGTTGGGCCAAAGGGCCTCTTTGCACGCTGCGTGACTGTAACTCATACAGGGAAACTCAACAGAGAAACGTCACCCATTCCCTCCCTCCAGAGATGCTGCCTGTCCCACTGAGTTGCTCCAGCATTTTGTGTCTATCTTCAACCGACAAACCTGTACGTCTTCAGAGTGAGGGAGGAAACGGGAGCACCCGGAGAGAACCCACGCAGGTCACGGGGAGAACGAACAAGCTCCGTGCAAACAACACCCGTGGTCAGGATCGGTTCCGGGACTCTGGCGCTGTTTGTGGGCAGCAACTCTACCGCTGCGCCCCCTAAGTTTTTGGAGTGGCGTTCCAAAACATTTCCCACCTTTGCCAAGAATTCCCATTGTTCTCCTGCCTCCAACAGCTCCAGCGCCATAACATCAGTAACTCCGACTGATCATTCTGCCACCATTAGACAGCGGGCGCGGTGCATTAAACCAGAGGCCAACACCAACGTCAAACAATGATCTCATAAGTTCATAGGTTCTAGGAGCAGAATTAGGCCATTCAGCCCGTCAAGTCTACTCTGCCATGTCTGATCTATCTCTCCCTCTCAACCCCATTCTCCTGCCCTTCTCCCCATAACCCCTGACACCCGAACTAATCAAAAATCTATCAATCTCTGCTTTAAAAATATCCACTGACTTGGCCTCCTCAGTCCTCTGCGGCAAAGAATTCCACAGATTCAACATCAATCTTTATAATGGAATCGCCAGCACTGCCAGATTGAAGATTATTATTCTTTAGAGCGGTACAGCACGGAAACAGGCCCTTTGGCCCAGCTCATCCATGTCAACCAACAAGTCCCAGTTGCCCATGTCCTTCTAAATCCTGTGCAGGAAGGAACTGCACATGCTGGTGGTCACCGAAGATAGACAAAAGAAATGCTGGAGTAACTCAGCGGGTCAGGCCACATCTCCGGAGAAAAGGAATAGGTGACGTTTTCGGGTCTTCAAACTGAGAGTCGGGGAGAGGGAAATTAGAGGTATGAAAAGCTACAATGAACAAATTAATGAAAGGTGTGAAAAGAACAAATCAAAGCCAGCAACGATAAGCAGGGAAAGGTAGAGCACACAATGGTCCATTGTCTGCTGTGGAAAAGGTGATAACGAGTAGATACAAACAGGGAAACTAAGCAGGACGACAATGAAACTAGTACAAAGACTTGGATGGGGGAGGGACGGAGAGAGAGGGAATGCAAGGGTTATTTGAAGTTAGAGAAATCAGTATTCACACCGCTGGGTTGTAAGCTGCCCAAGGGAAATATGTCCTTCTAAATCTTTCCCTTTTTTTAAGTCAAGTCTCTGTTTTCTCTGTTTAAAGTACTTTGAGATGGGCTGACGTGGAGAGGGGTAACAGAAATGGGTGCATCAGTGCCAACGTGGAGAAAAACGGATGTAACGATAACCTGTGGTCAATCGCCCAGTCAACTCACTGTGAGGTGACTCCCTCTGAGAAGCCCTGGGCTTGGAGACCCAATTCAATGTCAACCCTTGGATTAACAATGATAGACTTGATAACGGAGTCAGGGGATATGGGGAGAAGGCAGGAACGGGGAACTGACTGTGGATGATCAGCCATGATCACATTGAACGGCAGCGCTGGCTCGAAGGGACGAATGGCCTACTCCTGCGTCTATTGTCTACTGTCTATTGATTTATTGTAGAGAATAGGCTTTGTGGAAACTGCAGTATGACTAAGGTTAACAACAACCTTTTCGAGGGCCTGTCCCACTTACGTGATTTTTTTCGGCGACTCGCCGGCACCCGTCATGGCCGAAAATTTTCAACGTGTTAAAAATCCAGCGGCGACCAGAAAAAGGCACGACTCTTTGGGCGACTACTGACGACCATACTGCCGTTACCCCGCGACATATCGACACGTCGACACGTGACGCCTGTATAGTCGTGAGAGGTCACCCAAAGAGTCTGGATTTGCAATGTTGAAAATTTTCGGCAGTCTGCTACGACTATGGCGGGTGCTGGCAAGTTGATGAGCAAATTGTTTAAATGGGACCGGCCCTTTAGGTGTTCATTGACGTACCCCAACCGTTTGGGGATAGGTATTCCTTGATGCGCACCACATGGTTTTTAATATTGAAAATTAAATAAGGGATTAAAGAGCGTGTGGGTTTAATGTTAATGCATTTGTATATTAATGTTCTGAGAACGTATTGTTATTGGTGATAAGAATTTAGAAAGTGCGCAGAAAATTTCAAGGGTCAAAATCTGTATAATGAGTTGATCGTTCCGAGTGGAATTTCAGAGCAGTCCAGAACCAGGGGCCACAGTTTAAGAATAAGGGGTAAGCCATTTAGAACGGAGACGAGGAAACACTTTTTCACACAGAGAGTTGTGAATCTGTGGAATTCTCTGCCTCAGAGGGCTGTGGAGGCCGGTTCTCTCGATACTTTCAAGAGAGAGCTAGATAGGGCTCTTAAAGATAGCGGAGTTGGGGGATATGGGGAGAAGGCAGGAACGGGGCACTGATTGGGGATGATCAGCCATGATCACATTGAATGGCGGTGCTGGCTCGAAGGGCCGAATGGCCTCCTCCTGCACCTATTGTCTATTGTCTATTGACTGAGACTGCGCGGCTCTCATTGTAAACCAGTCAATAAAGTGTGTCTGGAAAATGAATGTGAGTTGTCAGCGTCCAGTTGATCATTGAATAATTTAAAGTGCACATTGGAAATACTTAAAAAAAACCTATTCATTTGTTGAATGATAACTATATATATCATACGGTCGTATACAGTGCTTTAGTGATGGTACACGGTGGTATAATGGATCATGTATCGCTCCACTGTAATCATGTATTGCCTTTCCACTGACAGGCTAGCGCGAAACATCAGTGTATGATATTTAAACAAGAAGTTAATTAGACTTCAATTCAATGATTCATAGAATAACTTCGTAAAACTAACTACCTCAAACAATCTTTTGACACATGTATCTCTACATCGCACCATTGGATTGTAGATGCTGTTATATTAGGGCGGCACGGTGGCGCAGCGGTAGAGTTGCTGCCTTACAGCGAATGCGGCGCCGGAGTCCCGGGTTCGATCCCGACTACGGGCGCTGTCTAGACGGAGTGTGTACGTTCACCCCGTGACCTGCGTGGCTTTTCTCCGAGATCTTCGGTTTCCTCCCACACTCCAAAGGCGTACAGGTTTGTAGGTTAATTGGCTTGGTATTCAATGTATAAATTGTCCCTGGTGGCTGTGGGATAGTGTTAATGTGCGGGGCTCGATGTGGACACAGTGGGCCGAAGGGCCTGTTTTCATGCTGTATCTCTAAACTAAACTAAACTAAAATATAGAATATTGCAGAGAGTTGTGGATACAGCCCAGACCGTCACGCAAACCAACCTCCCTTCCATTGACTCCATCCACACCTCACGCTGCCTCGGCAAGGCCAGCAGCATCATCAAGGACCAGTCTCCACCCGGTCACTCCCTCTTCTCACCTCTCCCATCGGGCAATAGTATAGAAGTGTGAAGACGCACACCTCCAGATTCAGGGACAGTTTCTTCCCAGCTGTTATCAGGCAACAGAACCATCCCACCACCAACTAGAGAGCAGCCATGAGCTACTATCTACCTGATTGGAGACGCTCGGACTATCCTTAATCAGACTTTACCGGACTTTATCTTGCACTAAACATCCTTATCTTTATCATGTATCTGTACACAGTAGACGGCTCGATTGTGATCACGTGTTGTCTTCCCGCTGACTGGTTAGCGCGCAACAAAAGCTTTTCACTGCACCTTGCACACGTGACAATAAACTGAACTGAACACCTCTAAGGTGACATTAATCATGCTTATTAATCATGGATTAACCCGTTAATGAATTAGAACATTAATTTGTTTAGACTGAGACTTTAGTGATATTGATCGATTGATTGATGGATCAATTGATTGATTGACTGAAAGACACAGCATGGTCTTTCTACTCCTCCATTCAATCATGGCTGATCTATCTCTCCCTCCAAAAAAACCCATTCTCCTGCCTTCTCCCCATGAACCCTGACACCCGTACTAGTCAAGATATAACGGCCCATTGTTAGCTGGGGAAGAGGCGATTACGAAGGAATACGATGATGGAAATGGTGAAAACTGCTTGCACTTAATTTTCAAGATTAAGTTTAAATAAATGTACATGCCAGTCCCTTTTTTGTTTACAAACAAGAGCACTGGTCAGACAGAAGAATGCAGCAGAAAACCATTTTTTTAAACTTAACTAATAGAAACATAGAAACATAGAAAATAGGTGCAGGAGTAGGCCATTCGGCCCTTCGAGCCAGATCCACCCTTCAATAAATTCTTCTTCTTCTTCTTGCGTATGGCGTGCACAGCCTAATGTTGACTTGTTTCTGTTTGATCTTCTGTTTGTGCACGCCAGGTTGATTGCATTCGTCGAGACAGGGTGGACCACGTCAAGGTTGCAATCTCCCACCCCCTTCAATACATTCGTAGCTTAACACCCAAAATCAGTACCCTGTTCCTGCTTTCTCCCCATATCCCTTAATTCCGTTAGCCCAAAGAGCTGTATCCAACTCTCTCTTGAAAACATCCAGTGAATTGGCCTCCACCGCCTTCTGTGGCAGAGAATTCCACAGATTCACAACTCTCTGGGTGAACTTCTCACTGCGTATAAAGTGAGATGACTCTGTGTACAATAATTCACTTGGGTCACTAGCAGTCAGCATCCTCACCACAAACCTGAACCATGCTCCACCGCTTCAAGCAGGCAGCTGGAATTTTAAGGCCCTTCCCAAACCTAATTAATAATTATTGAACACGCTAACAACAATCAACACTAATTAAATACAGAGTGGTTGATGACTGCGGAGCTACAAGACTACAAGACACGATGTGTGGCTTCTGTTTTCTATAATTAGTTAACAAAAGGCCCTTAGGGGTGAGTTTGCATCAGAAACAGCAATATCTGCACCTGCCATTTGGATGTTCCCTTCCACAGCTCAAGATAATACAGCATTTGCATGATCTTCCGACAGTATATCTCTTGTCCTGTACACATTATTAACGTTGAGGGAGGCATCCAAACACAACAAATGGAGTCACCACACATTATAGACAATAGACAATAGGTGCAGGAGAGGCCATTTGGCCCTTCGAGACGGCACCGCCATTCAATGTGATCATGGCTGATCATCCCCAATCAGTACCCTGTTCCTGCCTTCACCCCATATCCCCTGACTCCGGTATTTTTAAGAGCCCTATCCAGCTCTCTCTTGAAAGTATCCAGAGAACTGGCCTCCACTACCCTCTGAGGCAGAGAATTCCACAGACTCACAACTCTGTGTGAAAAAGTGTTTCCTCATCTCCGTTCTAAATGGCTAACCCCTTCTTCTTAAACTGTGGCCCCTGGTTCTGGACTCCCCCAACATCAGGAACATGTTTAGCGTGTCCAAACCGTTAATAATCTTATATGTTTCAATAAGATCCCCTCTCATCCTTCTAAACTCCAGAGTGTACAAGCCCAGCCGCCCCATTCTCTCAGTATATGACAGTCCCGCCATCCCTGGCATTAACCTTGTAAACCTACGCTGCACTCCCTCAATAGCAAGAATGTCCTTCCTCAAATTTGGAGACCGAAACTGCACACATTAAATTCCGTGCATGGAAACGTACAGCATAGGAACAGGACCTTGTGTAGGAAAGAACTGCAGATGCTGGTTTAAATCGAAGATAGACACAAAATGCTGGAGTAACACAGCGGGACAGGCAGCACATCTTGAGAGAAGGAATGGGTGACGTTTCCAGGCGGGACTGTCATATGCTGAGAGAATGGAGCGTCTGGGCTTGTATACTCTGGAGTTTAGAAGGATGAGAGAGTATCTTATTGAAACAAAGGGATTATGAAGGGTTTCGAGTCAAGACCCTTCTTCAGACTCCTGAACCTGGAATGGGTGTTTAGGTCCCAGGATGGCGGTGAGGGAGGTGGTGAAGGGCCGGTTGAAAGGAAAAGTGTCAGGGGATAGAGCAGTTGCATGGGGTGGGGTTGGGGTGTGTGGGCCAGAGAGGCACGGAGAGAGTGGTCCTAAAGGGCCTGTCCCATTTGGTGCGACCAAACGTGGTCGCTTTTGGCATAAGGGGCGCGCGGGGCCGGTCCCACATCGAAGTGCGGAGGCGTATGGAGTTGTGCGGGGCTGGTCCCGACATCGCGCGGGGCTCCGAAAATCCCGCACTGTCCGAAGATTTAGCGCGCCAACGGCCTGTCGGCCCACAGGCGCATTGCGGACGTACGCAGAGTCTTGACGGCGTACTCAGCGTCTTGACGGCGTACGCCTAGCGAGTGGCGTTGCGCGATGACATCATCGCCCGGCGTTGCGTTGCGCGATGACGTCACCACCCGACGCCGTGCGACACCCAAATTCAGTCGGCCCGCCTCGTGCCCAGCTGATTGGTGAGTATGACGTGAATTAGGTCGCGCGCGAACTTAGCGGGAACTCCCCTTCCGTTTGGTCGCGCCAAACGCATGCAATCGCATGCAAGTGGGACAGGCCCTTTAGGAAAAGAGGGGGCAAGATGTGACTGGTGGTGGGGTTACAGAGAGAAGGCAGGAGAATGGGGTTGAGAGGGAAAGTTTGATCAGCCATGATTGAATGGCGGAATGGACTTGATGGGCCGAATGGCCTAATTCTACTCTTATCACTTATGACCTAAATGTTCATGTAATTGCCTTTATCCTGTATCTGTACACTGTGGATGACTGGAATATAATCATGTATTGTCTTATGCTGTCCGCAGTCAGGAATAAAAACGGTCTGTTTCTCTTGAATTTATTTCCTGTAAAGTTCCAGTGCATTCAGGAGAACTTTTGTATCTTGAGATCAGTATTGCCACATTTGGCTCTCAGTTTCACAGTGATGGAAAGCTGCTGTGTGTGTGTGTGTGTGTCCATACTGAAGTGACATTATATTTCAAGGGGTACTGGCTCCAACCTGTAATAAAATGAACAATGCACTTGGATTTCATACACAAGTGGAACTTGAAAAGTTCAGGTTTAATTGTTATAAACAATAAATAAAAATAACCCCAGAGGCATGCCTGGAAAATAAGTTCCCTTTCTCAGCGGCATAACTTCTTGCTGGCAATAAATGTCACCCATGCAGAATTTACATTTTCGCTCACCTTTCCTTGCGACTGCGAGACATGGCTTTTTAAAACGCCGGTGTGAAACGCTGATTTATCCCGTTGTGGGATGTGTTGGTCGCTGAGAAGATATAGAAGGGTATAAGAGCACGTAAGGTGTGAAAAGAACAGATCAAAGCAGACAATGATAGAGCAGGAGAGCTGGAGGAATCACAGAGGGGCAGCAGCGAGAGAGGGTGGTGCAGAACTCTCGTCAGAGAGAGGAGTAGAAATAACTTGAGGAGATTTGATCTTTTCTTTGCAAACTTCATAAGCTCTTTGTACCCTTCCATATCTCTGTCTCCCTCTCCCCTGACACTCAGTCTGAAGGAGGGTCTCGACCCAAAACCTCGCCCATTTCGTCTCTCCAGGGATGTCTTCAATAAATATGGGCGGCACGGTGGCGCAGCGGTAGAGTCGCTGCCTTACAGCGCCGGAGACCCAGGTTCGATCCCGAACACGGGCGCTGTCTGTACGGAGTTTGCACGTTCTCCCCGTGACCCGCGTTGGTTTTCTCCAAGATCTTCATTTTCCTCCCACACTCCAAAGATGTGCGGGTTTGTAGGTTATTTGGCTTGGTGTAAGTGTAAATGTGTGTATGTGTAAGTTGTCCCCAGTGTGTATAGGACAGCGTTAGTGTGCGGGGATCGCTGGTCGGTGCGGACTGGGTGGGCCGAAGGGCCTGTTTCCGCGCTGTATCTCTAAACTAAACTGAACTAATATGCTGTAAGAAGGAACTGCAGATGCTGGTTTAAACCGAAGAGAGACACAAAAAACTGGAGTAACTCAGAGCGGGACAGGCAGCATCTCTGGAGAGATGGAATGGGTGACATTCCGGGGCGAGACCCTTCTTCAGACTAATATGCTTCTGTTCCCCTGAACTTTTTTTCAAACTCATTCCACCTCCGTTTTAATGCTGCCACTTCAAAACCTTCCTAGAATCCTTTCGTTAACTTTAGCCCTTTTCTGCATTCTCACAAGACCCGGCATCGTTGTACACAGAGGTGCTGTAAAGAGACTCACTGTGGGAAGGCAGGGGAGCACGGGGGGGGGGTCATTTAATATATTTGCAATGTGCATTTTTAATACATCAGTGAGATGCAGTGGATTTGCATTCATGATGTATTTGCGGTCCTAAAAATATATGAGGGTGGCCCCAAAACGATACTTCTGAACCTCAGTGGGGTGTCCCGACAAATTTACAGTCGAGCGATACTTTTATCATTCACTGCCCTCCCCACCAGAAGATCAGAGCGGTGCTAAGAAACAATATTGCGCCCTCTGTACGCTCCCCGTCTCTCGACCACGTACTTCAGTTGAACTTGATCGCATTCACGTGTAGTATTATCTAACTTGAATGCTGTGCATGCGAACAAAACCTTTTCACTCTACCTTGGTACATAGAAACATAGACAAATAGGTGCAGGAGTAGGCCATTCGGCCCTTCATGGCTGATCACCCAGAATCAGTACCCCGTTCCGGCTTTTTCCCCATATCGTCTGATTCCGATAGCCCTAAGAGCCCCATCTAACTCTCTCTTGAAAACATCCAGTGAATTGGCCTCCACTGCCTTCTGTGGCAGAGAATTCCACAGATTCCCAACTCTGTGAGTGAAAATGCTTTTCCTCATCTCAGTCCTAAATGGCCGACCCCTTATTCCTAGTTACATGTGACAATAATAAACCTAACTCCTGCGCTTTTGGGCGGCACGGTGGCGCAGCGGTAGAGTCGCTGCCTCACTTGGCCGGAGACCCCGGGTTCGATCCCGTCTACGGGCGCTGTCTGTTCGGAGTTTGCACGTTATCCCCATATGACCTGCGTGGGTTTTTCTCCGAGATCTTCGGTTTCCTCCCACACTCCAAAGACGTTCAGGTTTGTAGGTGATATCAATGTAAAATTGGCCCTCGTGTGGGTCGGGTAGTGTTAACGTGCGGGGATCGCTGATCAGCATTGACTCGGTGGGCTGAAGGGCCTGTGTCCGCACTGTATCTCTAAACTAAACTAAACTCAAACCTCAACTGAGTTAGGTTTCCTCCAGAGATGCTGTCTGACCCGCTGAATAAGGGGTAAGAATAAGGGGTGAGCCATTTAGAACGGAGACGAGGAAACACCTTTTCTCACAGAGTTGTGAGTCTGTGGAATTCTCTGCCTCTGAGGGCGGTGGAGGCCGGTTCTCTGGATACTTTCAAGAGAGAGCTCTTAAAAATAGCGGAGTCAGGGGATATGGGGAGAAGGCAGGAACGGGGTACTGATTGGGGATGATCAGCTGTGATCACATTGAATGGCGGTGCTGGCTCGAAGGGCCGAATGGCCTCTACTCCTGCATCGATTGTCTATTGAGTTAGCCCAGCTTTTTGTGTCCATCTCTGAGTTAAGGTCACGGTTTCTTGGAGTGTGTGAGGCGGAAGTGTAAGTGAAGAGCAGGGCTGAGCGGATTTTGAATATTCCCATCTCGTGATGTCCCCCAACTCCCTCCGACTCCGTCGTGTTATTTACGCCCTGCTTGTCTTGTTTTAGTGAGCTTGGGGACTTCACCCAGCCTCTCCTCAGACTGATATCTGTTGATATGTGACGGCTGTAAAGCCTGGCGGAGGACATCGTTAGCAGCGCTGCACTGCTGAATAATCTTTCTTAGCGAGCACTTTCAAACCACATTCAGGTTTCATTGCCTTTTGGTGCCAGCGATATCTGCCCAATTACTCAAGCCTTCTGCTTACACTGACAATTCCTCCTTCTGTGAAGTTTATAATGCAGTTTTTATATTCCTCCTCGCGGGATGTGCTGGCTGCCGGCTTGTACGCAGTTTAGTCACCGTTAAATATGAGCATCCGTATTTCTGTTATTTACTATGCGTTTGTATGCATTCCCCAAATTTCGGGGAGATCGCAAGAAAATTGAGAAACTATATTCATAAATGTATTATTTGTTCTATTGCATTAAAGATACAGATGGGTGACGATACGAGAGTATCGTGTATGTGTGTTGTTTTTTTTTGTTTCCGAGATACAGCAGGGAAACAGGCCCTTCGGCCCACCGAGTCCGTGCCGGCCAGTGATCCCCCGCACACTAACACTATCCTACACAGGAGACGATTTACATTTTTTTCCGAAGCCAATTAGCCAACAAACCCGCACGTCTTTGGAGCGGGGGAGGAAACGGGAGCACCCGGAGAAAACCCACGTGTGTCAAGGGGAGAACGTACAAACTCCGTACAGACAGCACCCGTAGTCGGGATCGAACCCGGGACCCTGATGCTGAAAGGCAGCAACTCTACCGCTGCGCCATCGTGCCACCCTGTTCTGCCAGAATCTATAATGGTGTAAGTCTGGCCTGCACTTTGTGTTAAACACGCATGGGGTCGTAGAGTCACACAACACAGAAACAGGCCCTTCGGCCCAACTCGTCTATGCCGACCAAGATGCCCCTTCTAAGTTAGTCCATCTTGCCCACATTTGACCCATGTCCTTCTCAATGTTTGTATCCATGTAGTTGTCCATGTGTCTTTTAAACACTGTTATTGTAGGTCAGGTCAGGGGGGGGGGGGGGGGGGGGGGGGGGGGGGGGAGTTCCCCCCGCCACGGGGACCGTGTAATCCCGCGCTACCTGCTCCCTGGTCGGATAGTCGGCGACTAAACCGTCTCCCCCACCTGGTTTGCCAGGTGAGGAGGGGGCTGCGGACCCCCAGCAGGACCAAAAACAAGACCTGTCAAAGGGCGGATGAGCTCCTAGCGAGCCAACGGCCGTCCACACTTCAGTAGGAGTTGCGATCGCTGTCATACACGGCATTGTACGGCACCGTGCCCGGTGATGTTTTTAACGATGATGGTGATGATGGTGAGATGATGATGATATGGAACCTACTTATACGACCTCCTCTTTAGGTTGGCACGGTGGCGCAGCGGTAGAGTTGCTGCCTTGCAGCGCCGGAGACCCCGGGTTCGACCCTGACTACGGGTGCTGTCTGCAGGTTCTCCCTGAGACCGTATGTGTTTTCCCCGGAAGCTCCAGTTTCCTCCCACACTCCAAAGATGTACAGGTTTGTAGGTTAATTAGCTTTGCTAGATTCATCCCTAGTGTGTAGGATAGTGCTAGTGCACGGGGTAAATCGCTGGGGGCACGGGCTCGGTGGGCCGACCGGCTGGTTTCCAACCTACAAACCTGTATGTCCTTGGAGCGTGGGAAGAAACCGGAGCTCCAGGGGAAAACCCACGCGGCCACAGGGAGAACGTGCAAACTCCGTACAGACAGCACCTGTGGTCGGGATCGAAGCCGGGTCTCTGGCGCGGTGAGGCAGCAACTCTACCGTTCCCAAATATGCCTCTGATTTGGAGTGACTGTAGTTAATGCAGCAAGTGAACTATTGATAATAATTCCACCACTCACTAGTGTGTGTCTGTTGCAGCAATTTGTCAGCCGTGTAAATCACTGCATGGACTAAAGAATATTTCTTTAATATATCATAAGAATCTCTCTCTGATACTTGACAGTGTCCCGTACCAGTCAAACGCGGTGAAGGATTGCCCTTTAATGTCAGCAGCTATATAAAAAAAAACTTACTAAATATACAATGAAGGGTTGATGCTCAGTCTCCAGCACCATAAAGGACCGTCAACTTCATCCACCTACTACTCGTGGCAGGGTCATCAGACAGACAACATTCCACAAGATCAGGAATACCACAATTGATTTAAAGATGAAGGAACACATCCAGTTAACCCAAGCACCCATTGGCACGTCACCCAGAAGCGACCAACCTGGACATTATTTCAATCCGCACGGCACTTCATTCGCACCTTCTAAGACAGCAAGGGATTGGAATGCCCTACCAGCCAGCATCAGCGATCTCCGAAACATCAACACATACAAAGATGCCACTCCAGAAGCATCTCCGTCTCGACTAGCATCTCCACCACCATCATAGTGCTGAGTGATGCTCTACCTAGAGCTTTTCAGCGTGCTACAAATCCAGATCCAGGGTGGAATGAGCACAGAAGCAAACAAGGCAACCAGGAAGAGGATGCGAGTCGCCACCTGGCAGGTTCAAGTCCCACTTTAGGGACCTGTCCCCTGGTGGTACTATGATCTGGGGCAGCTGTTGCACATCTGCCAGCTGCATTGAAACTGCTGGAGTGAGGTTATTGCGGCCCTTCAAATGGGCATTCAGTGATGGTGGTTTCTTGGTCAGTCCGACCCTCGCCAAGACCACGGTGGCGCAACGGTAGAGTTCCTGCCTCACAGCGCCAGAGACCCGGGTTCGATCCTGACTATGGGTGCAGTCTGTACGGAGTTTGTACGTTCTCCCCATGACCTGCGTGGGTTTTCTCCGAGATTTTCGGTTTCCTCCCACACTCCAAAGACGTGCAGGCTTGTAGGTTAATTGGCTTGGTGTAAATGTAAATTGTCCCTGGTGTGTGTAGGACAGTGTTAGTGTGCGGGGATCACTGGTCGGTACGAACTCGGTGGGCCGAAGGGCCTGTTTTCGCGCTATATCTCTAAACTAAACTAAACAACGGGCCTTCAAATTCAGGCCAAGAATCCTGCGCTTACACCAACTGGGACATGAAAATGGCGACTCTGTATACTGTCTCTGGTGTACAGTTGCTGTACACTTGCACTGCATCTGAGATGCTTATCGAAGATGTATCTACGTATAGTGATTCTTCTTCTCATCGAGTCCACACACAAGATTAGAAGTTGTTCAGCCAGTCTTGTGGCGGCGGAAAGATTGGTGGAAACAGGGCTGCGACGAGAACGCTCTTTCCTTGACCCCAATCTATGGTGATATTGTACTGAACTGTATACAAAAATGAATTTCACTGTACCTCACGTTACAGGAGTAGAATTAGGCCATCGCGTCCACTCCGCCATTCAATCATGGCTGATTTCCGCCTCCTAATCCCATTTTCCTGCCTTCTCCCCATAACCATTGACACCCGTTCTAATCACCTCGGTACCTGAGACAAATAAAGTACCATTCCATACCAATGAATACAGGCAGATATTGCAGTGTGGCCTGGGCAGGAGCATGGGACTAACATAGGTGGGGTTATTCAGACGGCACTTTAACCTTGGGCCTTCCAGCTCCTTTAACTTGACCCAAGATGGCGGCCTGCCCAGGCGACTCTTTGCGCGCTGGTCACAGACGTTGGATCTACAATCACACATTACAATCGCTCCACTCTTTTAAACGTCTACTCCAACCGCAGCGTTTCTTCGTTTAGCTATGTTACTTTCTCTTGCACGAAACGCTACTCACGTTATTCCCCTTTTACTTCAGTTTAGTTTCGAGATGCAGCGCGGAAACAGGCCCTTCGGCCCACCGGGTCCGCGCCGACCAGCGATCCCCGCACATTAACACTATCCTACACCCACTAGGGACAATATTTACATCTAGCAAGCCGATTAACCTACAAACCTGCACGTCTTTGGAGTGTGGGAGGAAGCTGAAGATCTGGGAGAAAACCCACGCAGGGGGTCACGGGGAGAACGTGCAAACTCCGTACAGACAGCACCCGTGGTCGGGATCGAACCCGGGTCTCTGGCGCTGCATTCGCTGCAAGGCAGCAACTCTACCGCTGCGCCACCGTGTATCTATCTCTACACTGCGGACAACTTGATTGCAATCCCGTGCAATCTTTCCGCTGACTGGATAGCACGCAACAAAAATGTTTCACCGTGACAATAAACTAAACCAAACTAAGCTTGATGTAAAGCAACTTGTGATTATATTAAAAAGCAGAGCAAGGTTGTTACCACAGTACCCTGGCCAATATTTAGTCCTGATTTGAACATCACAAAACCAGAATATTACATTCAGTCTGAAGACGAGTCCTCAACCTGAAACGCCACCTGTCCTTTCCTTCCACAGATGCTGCCTGACCAGCAGAGTTCCTCCAGCACTTTCCGTTTCACTCAAGATTCCAGTATCTGCAGTTCTTTATGTCTCCTGAATGTTATGTTGCACCATCATTACAGTATCTACACTACAAGTTGGGATGATTTGAGGCCACGAACTGTGAAGGCACGCCTTCCTTCGTTCCCCTTGGGACAAAAGCTAACAATTTTTCCTGGAAGTGTGTATGTAAGGAAATTGGGTGAGGATCAGATTGGGTTCGGTTCTAAGGCCACTGAGGTAAAATGCCGGCTGAGCCCCCCCGACCACGGGAGGACAACGGAGGAGGATGACTGAATTTTGGAGCCTTCCCTCACAGTGGGAAACTTTGATCCCGCCGTGTTAAAGACTATCGTGTTCTGTGCTCTTTATTATTCGTATGGCTGTGTGGCAACCACACATTTCACTGTACCAATTGGTACTTGTGACAAATAAATGTATCTTGTATCTTGTATCTTGATGCACGGAAGCTGCGGATATCAGTGCAAGTAGGCATGTGTAATCCAGAATCATGATAATTACAACACAGGTCCTGGTTATTGGGCACATTGCGGACGGAACAAAGAGGAAATAGTGTAGATGGGACATTTTGGCTGGCATGGGAACTTGGGCTGAAAGGCCTGCTCCTATGTTCTATGACTCGAGAGGAAGGAATTTCTTTAGTCGGAATGTGGTGAATCTGCGGGATTCATTGCCACAGATGGCGGTGGAAGGATGACCCATATACGGACCATTCTCAATCCTTCACGAGAATGATCCCGGGGATGACTGCGTTAACATATGAGGAGCGTTTGATAGCTCTGGGCTTGTACTCGCTGGAGTTTAAAAGGATGAGGAGGAACCTCATTGAAACTTGCCGAATAGTGAGAGACCTAGATAGGGTGAATGTGGAGAGGATGCTTCCACTCGTGGGAGAGTCTAGGACCAGAGGGCACAGAGCAGAATAAAAGGACGTACTTTTAAAATGAAGATGAGGAGGAACGTATTTTTCCCGAGGGCGGTGAACCTGTGGAATTCATTGCCACAGACTGCTGTGGAGGCCAAGTCAATGGGTATTTTTAAAGCAGAGATTAATAGGTTTGATTAGTACGGGCATGAAAGGTTGTGGAGAGACGGCAGGAGAATGGGGTTGAGGGGGAAAGATAGATCAGCCGTGATTGAATGGCACAGCAGACTGGAGGGGCTGAATGGCCTAATTCTGCTCCTATGTCAATGCAAACAGCAACTGATCAGCTTCTGCGCAGATTGTATAACGACAGTCTCCTCCCGTCCACAGTTTGATCAGCTCCCAGGTCAATCTCAATGAAGACAGTGTTTGTAAATGATCTGTCCGCCGTAGGCTCGTGTTGACAGGCAGCTGCTTTTAGCTGAAGCCCATGAGTAGTGAGTTGCTGTCTGTCCATTCTCATCATTGGATCCTGGTGGAATATCTGATCTGTCAATAGCATTACCAATCATCGTGACGGGCTGCAGTCGCCCACGCTGGGCATGATGCTTCACCTCCCACCGTAATCAATGCCCCGATCAATAGGCAGCCGTCACTATTGATGACCCCCATCGGCTACCGAGTTTCCTTTACATATCCTTTACAGGTTAACATAGGATGGGCGCGAGTCAGCACTGGGCCTGTACTCACTGGAGTTTAGAAGGATGAGGGGGTAACCTCGTTGAATAGTAAAAGGCCTGGATAGCGTGGGTGTGGAAAGGATGTTTACACTAGTGGGGGAATCTAAGACCAGAGCCCATAGTCTCAGAATAAAAAGAAGTACTGTACCTTTAGAAAGGATATGAGGATGAATTTCTCTCGCCAGAGGGTGGTGAATCTGTGGAATACATTGCCACAGAGTGCTGCGGAGGCCAAGAAAATTGATATTTTTGAAGTGGAGATTGATAAAGTCTTGATTAGTAAGGGTGTCAGGGGTTACGGGGAGAAGCTAGGAGAATGGGGTTGAGAGGGAGAGATAGATCAGCCATGGTTGAATGGCAGAGTAGAGTCGATGGGCCGAACGGCCTAATTCTGCTCCTATAACTAATGTTTAATGTTTTAAGTGTAATTCCTAACTGTCACTGTATGTCATGTTGCCACTTGCGGGCGGAGCACCAAGGCAAATTCCTTGTATGTGAATACTTGGCCAATAAACTTATTCACTCACTCATTCACCCTCATAATTTATGAATTTAGGAACATCCCAAATCAAGTCAACAGGCCTAATCCCACACTTCTGGAGTCTAGAGGCATGCAGCACCAAAACCTGCCAACCAAAATGCCTCATCTACACTAGTCCCACCTGCCCACTTTTGGCCCATCTCCTTCTAAAGGAAGTGCGGGGATTAGACGAATGTGGATCATGTACATGTAGATGAGATCAGATTAACTTGACATCATGTTTGGCACAAACATTATGGGCAGAAGGGCCCGTTCCTGTGCTGTACTGTTAGAAACACAGAAACATAGAAATTAGGTGCAGGAGTAGGCCATTCGGCCCTTCGAGCCAGCACCGCCATTCAATATGATCATGGCTGATCATCCAACTCAGTATCCTGTACCTGCCTTCTCTCCATACACCTCTGATCCCCTTAGCCACAAGGGCCACATCTAACTCCCTCTTAAATATAGCCAATGAACTGGCCTCAACTACCCTCTGTGGCAGAGAGTTCCAGAGACCCACCACTCTCTGTGTGAAAAAAGTCCTTCTCATCTCGGTCCTAAAGGATTTCCCCCTTATCCTTAAGCTGTGACCCCTTGTCCTGGACCTCCCCAAAATCGGGAACAATCTTCCTGCATCTAGCCTGTCCAACCCCTTAAGAATTTTGTAAGTTTCTATAAGATCCCCTCTCAATCTCCTAACTTCTAGAGAGTATAAACCAAGTCTATCCAGTCTTTCTTCATAAGACAGTCCTGACATCCCAGGAATCAGTCTGTTCTAAGGGTCTATGTTCTATGTTCTAAATCTTTCTTATCCATCTACCTGTCCATATGCCTTTTAGTTTAATATCGAGATACAGCCCGGAAACAGGCCCTTCAGCCCACCCAGCCCATGCCTGCCAGCGATCCTCACACACTTATACCATCCTACATACACTTGGGACAATTTACATTTTTTTTAAAATATTTTTATTGTAGAAACATATTAATGAAAAGTACATTATTATACAGTAATGAAAATACATCATTAGATACTTTCATAATATTATTAATATTAATATTAATGTTAATATTCAGATTTAAGACTATATGCTTCTATACACTTTTTTAAATTTTTTTATAAAGTAAGAAAAGATAGAGAAAGATAATATAGAAAATATGAAAGTGAATGGAGTATTAATCATTAATCCGTCGTTGGAGATATAAGCATGATTTATTATGTATACTTCTTCATCCATTCTATTATTCAGGCCTCAGTCAAGCCCTCGCACTGAGCCACTTTGACCCTGTAAATATTCAATATATCGAGACCATATCCCTCTGAAGAGATCCAACCTGTCCATTAGGACAAGCCTCAATCTCTCCAGATGGAGTGTCTCCGACATTTCTGTATTCCACATTTTGATTGTGGAGGATGTAGGGCCTTTCCAGAATTTTAGTATTAATTTTTTCCCAATTATTAAACCGTAATCGATAAAGGTTCTTTGATTTGTTGTTATTAATTGGTCTGTTTCCAGTATTCCTAGTATTATTAACTTTGAATCAGGGGTCAAAGTTATATTAACAACATTCGAAATTATCCTAAATATTTCTATCCAGAATTTTGTAATTTTTACACAGTTTGTAAATGAATGTGACAGATTAGCTTCTAAATGTTGGCATTTATCACATATGGGAGATACTTTTGGAAAGATGTTATGTAGTTTGGATTTTGAATAATATAGTCTATGTAGTATTTTAAACTGTATAAGAAAGTGTTTAGCATTTAACGAAAATGGTGTATATGTTGTAAACTTTCGTCCCATACTTCTGGTCTAATAATTTGACCTAGTTCGTTTTCCCAAGATTGTCTATATATTTCTGTGGATGGGACATCACCAGAATGTCCCATCAACAATTTACATTATACCGCCAATTAACATGCAAAACCTGTACATCTTTTGAGTGTGGAAGGAAACTGGAGATCCTGGAGAAAACCCACGCAGGTCAAAGGGAGAACTCCATGCAAACTCAGTGCAGACAAGCACCCATAGTCAGGATCGAACCCGGGTCTCTGCCGTTGTAAGGATGCAGCTCTACCACTACACCACAGTGCCGTGCCATAGTTTTAATATTATTATTTCATCTGCCTCTACAACTTCCTCTGGCAACTTGTTCCGTATACCCACCACCCCCCAAGTGAAAAAGGTCGCCCCTCAGGTTCCGGTTAAATCTTCCCCCTCTCACCTTAACCTCGTGTCCTATGGTTCTTGATTCTCCTACTAGATGCACAGAGTCTCTTGCCCAGAGTAGGGAAATCAAGGACCAGAGGGCATAGGTTCATGGTGAAGGGGAAAAGATTTAATAGGACTCTGAGGGGTAACGTTTTCATACAAAGGGTGGAGGGTGTATGGAGCAAGCTGCCAGAGGAGGTAGTTGAGGCTGGGACATTTACGAAGCAGTTTAACAGGTAACTGGATCGGACAAGTTTGGAAGGATATGGACCAGGTGCAGGCAGGTGGGACTAGTGTAGCTGGGACATGTTGGCCGGTGTGGGCAAGTTGGGCTGAAGGGCCTGTTCCTACACTGTATCACTCTATGATCATGGGCGCATTGGTGATAATTTTCCATTGTTCTATAGATTCAGGATCAGTTCCTGTGGATTGGAAGGTAGTTAATGTTATCCCACTTTTTAAGAAAGGAGGGAGAGAGAAAACAGGGAATTATAGACCAGCTAGCCTGACATCGGTGGTGGGGAAGATGCTGGAGTCAATTATAAAAGATGAAATAGCCGCACATTTGGATAGCAGTAACAGGATCGGTCCGAGTCAGCATGGATTTACGAAGGGAAAATCATGCTTGACTAATCTTCTGGAATTTTTTGAGGATGTAACTCGGAAAATGGACAAGGGAGAGCCAGTGGATGTAATGTACCTGGACTTTCAGAAAGCCTTTGATAAGGTCCCACATAGGAGATTAGTGGGCAAACTTAGGGCACATGGTATTGGGGGTAGAGTGCTGACATGGATAGAAAATTGGTTGGCAGACAGGAAACAAAGAGTAGGGATTAACGGGTCCCTTTCAGAATGGCAGGCGGTGACCAGTGGGTACCGCAAGGCTCAGTGCTGGGACAGCAGCTATTTACAATATACATTAATTATTTAGATTAAGGGATTAAAAGTTACATTGGCAAATTTGCAGATGACACAAGGCTGGGTGGCAGTGTGAACTGTGAGGAGGATGCTATGAGGATGCAGGGTGACTTGGACAGGTTGGGTAAGTGGGCAGAAGCATGGCAGCTGCAGTTTAATGTGGACAAATGTCAGGTTATCCACTTTGGTGGCAAGAACAGGAAAGCAGATTGTTATCTGAATGGTGTCAAGTTGGGAAAAGGGGAAGTACAACGGGATCTGGGTGTCCTTGTACGTCAGTCACTGAAAGTAAGCATGCAGGTACAGCAGAGAATGAAGAAAGCTAATGGCATGTGGGCCTTCATAACAAGAGGAGTTGAGTTTAGGAGCAAAGAGGTCCTTCTGCAGTTGTACAGGTCCCTAGTGAGATCACACCTGGAGTATTGTGTGCAGTTTTGGTCTCCAAATTTGAGGAAGGACATTCTTGCTATTGAGGGAGTGCAGCGCAGGTTCACGAGGTTCATTCCCGGGATGGCGGGACTGTCATATGCTGAGAGAATGGAGCGACTGGGCTTGTATACACTGGGATTTGGAAGGATGAGAGGGGATCTTATTAAAACATATAAGATTATTAAGGGTTTGGACACGCTAGAGGCAGGAAACATGTTCCAGATGTTGGGGGAGTCCCCCAGAACCAGGGGCAACAGTTTAAGAATAAGGGGTAAGCCATTTAGAACAGAGATGAGGAAAAACGTTTTCGCCGAGAGTGGTGAGTCTGTGGAATTCTCTGCCTCAGAGGGCGGTGGAGGCCGGTTCTCCGGATGCTTTCAAGAGAGAGCTAGATAGGGCTCTTAAAGATTGCGGAGTCAGGGGATATGGGAAGAAGGCAGGAAAGGGGTACTGAATGTGGATGATCAGTCATGATCACGGTGAATGGCGGTGCTGGTTCGAAGGGCTGAATGGCCTACTCCTGTACATATAGTCTATTGTCTCTCTGACTCTACTCTGGGTATAAGACTCTGTGCACTCACCCTATCTATTCCCCTCATGTGGACTATCACTAAAACTCCACTTCAGTGTTCAATTCATTAGGAAACTGTTTAACACACGCGTGGACATGAGGCACCGAAGGCATCTTGCAACATATGTTTTGTAGGCGTCAGCTTTGTAATGATAACTCATCCATTATACTCTAGACTAAATCCCCGTCAATATATTTCTTTGCAAGAGCTTCAGGTTTTAACCCAAAACCTCGCATTGTTCCTTTTCATTATAAGTCGCTTTAACGCGTATTAAATGTCAAAACCCCTCAAAGAGGATATATAAATTATCGTGCATGCATTAAACCACCATGTTTGAGATGCTAAGAAAAATATTCCTTGCCTTCCTTTGTGAGGAAGTGATTAATGTCTCAGTTCATCGTGCTATAAAAATTCACAGCTATCAGAACATCAAGCATCTCTGAATTATAAATGACCTGGATGAATAATTTCTTTTTTGTTTAAAACTTCCACAAGAGGGAATTCCACAAATCTGGCTGATTTATTCACCGACAGGCGAGGATTTGACATCTTTTGGCTCGACAGACAAGGTTTGGACAAGATTTCACCTAAAATTATCAGAAGTGAATATTCTCCTACCATCTGCCGTTTCACCATTTATAAAGTCACAGAGACCTGTCCATTCCCTCCACAGATCCTGTCTGACACACTTAGTTGTGAACTGTATTGTACTGAACTGAACTGAATTGAATTGAATTGAATTCAAATGCATTGAATAGAATTGAATTGAATTGATTGTACTGAATTAAACTGAATTGAATGGAATTGTACAGAGCAAGAAGGAACTGCAGGTGCTGGTTTAAACCGAAGATAGACACAAAAAGCTGGAGTAACTCAGCGAGACAGGCAGCATCTCTGGAGAGGAAGGAATGGATGACGTTTTGTGTCGAGACCCTTCTTCAGACTGGTTAGGGATATGGGGAAAGGAGAAATATAGACGGTGATGTGGAGAGATAAAGAACAATGAATGAAAGATATGCAAAAAAGCAACGATGATAAAGGAAGCAGGCCGTTGTTAGCTGTTTGTAGGGTGAAAATGACAAGCTGGTGCGACATGGGTGGGGGAGGGATAGAGAGAGAGGGAATGTCGGGGCTACCTGAAGTGAGAGAAATCAATATTTATACCAATGGGCTGTAAGCTGTTCAAGCGAAATACGAGATGCTGTTCCTCCAATTTGCGTTTAGCCTCCCTCTGACAATGGAGGAGACCGAGGACAGAATGATCTGTGTAGGATTGGAAGAATAATTAAAGTGTCCAGGAACCGGGAGATCAGGTTGGTCCAGGCGGGCTGAGCGAAGATGTTCCGTGAAACGATCGCACAGTCTGCGTTTGGTCTCGCCGATGTATAAGAGTCCACATCTTGAACAACGGATACAGTAGATGAGGTTGGGGGAGGTGCAGGTGAACCTCTGCCTAGCCTGAGAGGACTGTCGGGGTCCCCGGACAGAGTGGAGGGAGGAGTTGTAGGGACAGGTGTTGCATCTTCTGCGGTTGCAGGGGAAGGTACCTGGGGAGGGGGTGGTTTGGGTTGGATGGGATGAGTTAACCAGGGAGTTGCAGAGGGAACGGTCTCTGCGGAAATGGGTGAAGATGGGAAAATGCGGCTAGCGGAGCGATCCCGTTGGAGGTGGCGGAAACTTCGGAGGATTATGTGTGTATGCGACGGCTGATGGGGTGGAAGGTAAGGACTAGGGGGACACTGTCTCTGTTGCGACTAGGGGGAGGGGGTGCAAGGGCAGAGCTGCGGGGTACCAAGGAGACATGAGTGAGGGCTTCGTTTATGATGGGAGAGGGGAACCCCTGTTCCCTAAAGAATGAGGACATCTCGGATGTTCTAGCATGGAACACCTCATCTTGAGCGCAGATGAGGCGTAGATGGAGGAATTGGGAGTAGGGGATAGAGTCTTTGCAGGATGCAGGGTGGGAAGAAGTGTAGTCGAGGTAGTTGTGGGAGTCAGTGGGTTTGTACTGAATTGAACTGAATTGAACTGAATTGATTTGACCTGAATTGAATTGAACTGAACTGACCAGAATGAAAGTGAATTGAATTGAATGGAATTGAATGATCTGGCATGAAATCGGCTCTTCAGCTCACTGAGTCCACGCGGACCATCCATCGCACGTTCACACTAGTCCTATGTCAGCCCACTTTCTCATTCATTCACTTACACTTCAGGGTCAATTTACAGAAGCCAATCAACCTACAAACCCACGCGTCTTTGGTGCGTGGGAGGAAACCGGAGCACCCCCCCCCCACACAGACAGCAAACCCTGGTCGGGATCGAACCTGGGTGTCTGGCGCTGTGAGGTCGCGTCTCCACCAACTACGCTTGCTCCAGAACTTTGCCCAAATAAACACAAACCTCAAGATCCACAACTTCTGCTGCAGGAGAACAATGACAGCAATAATAAGCAGAATCTTCCAATTATAAGTGGTAATTAGCCGGTCTCCGTCTGCCAAAAGATTTCACGTGTGAAATGTAATTTGTAAGTTGTAACAAATAAAATATTTTCTCTATCGTTACTAGAGAATGAATTTGTACAAGCTGTTTTTTTGTCTCCTCCTGCACTCCTGAAGTCACAGAAACAGTGATTTATCAGCCATCCTGTACCTCATACAATATGTGTACATGCAAGTCCAGAATAAAGAATGTGGTCGTACTTTCAGATTGTATCATAATGTCCGTGCAGTTGCTCAACTCTTCAACTCCCCCTCCCATTCCCACACTCACCTTTCCGTCCCGGGCCTCCTCCATTGTCAGAGTGAGGCCCAGCGCAAATTGGAGGAGCAGCACCTCATATTTCGCTTGGGCAGCTCACGCCCCAGCGGTACGAACATTGACTTCTCTAACTTCAAGTGGCCCTTGCTTTCCCTCTCTTCCCATCTCTCCCCTATCCTAGTTCTCTGATTAGCTTGACAGTCCTCCTAATTCAATTTTATGCCTTGTTTTCACCTTCCCCTAGCTAACAATTGTCTATTCTACATTTTCTTTGATCTTCGTCCCCTTTGATCTCTCGTTTTCACACCTTACCCTTCCATATCCCTGTGTCCCATGGGCTCTCTCCTGACTCTCAGTCTGAAGAAGGGTCTCGACCCTTAACGTCGCCCACTCCTTCCCTCCAGAGATGCTGCCTGTCCCGCTGAGTTACTCCAGCACTTTGTGTCTATCTTGTATAACGCCCAACCACTTATGAACAAGAACTGGCGATAGACAAGTGGAAGGAAGAGACTTTGATCATTATTCCTGGGCATGGCCTAGGAGTGCAGAGGCCAGTGTTCCCCCAATAAACCAGGTATGGGACGTCAACAGATAACGATGATCATAATCATAAGATATCGGACCCTTCTTCAGACTTCTTACCGAAGATAGACACAGCGGGCCAGGCAGCATCTCTGGAGAAAAAGGATGGGTGACATTTCGGGATGGGAACCTTCTTCAGTCTGAAGAAGGGTCATGACGGCAGATATGGTAGTGGTGTTTAAGAGGCTTTTAGAAAGGTACTAGACCAACTGGGACCCGTTGGGTCCCCGTCACACGGGAGGCCAGGGTCCCCCAACGCAATATTCCACCACTCACCCATAGCCCCCAGGGGAGGCCTGGTCCCCAATGCAACCCGTCCCCCAAACGTGCAATGGAGAGATATGGGTCAGGTGCAGGCAGAGGAGATTCATTTAACTTGGGCTCATATTCAGCACATGATGGGCCGACCGGTTCCTGTGCTGTATCGTAAATGTTCTAAAGTTATTACTCCTAAATTCTCATTCGATTTATTATTGGCTGCCTGGGCCTCAGTTCTAGTCTTGCCAGCAAGGTGAAATATCTTAGACTTACCTGCCCACTCGAATGGGAATAAAAGGTTCCCATGGCATTGTTTAAAAGAAGTACAGGAGAGAGAACGTAGAGCAGCACAGCACAGGAACAGGCCCTGCGGCCCACATGTCTGTGCCCAACAGGATGCCAAGTTAACCTAATCTCCTCTGCCTGCACGGGATCCATGCCCCTCCATTCCCTGCATGTCCACATGCCGATCTAAAAGCTCTTAAACGCCACTATTGCATCTGATTCCACCACCATCCCTGGCAGTGTATTCCAGACTAAACCCACCACAACTTTGTGTGAAAAACATTGCCCCGCACATCTCCTTTAAACATTGCCCCCTCTCACCTTAAAGCCACGTCCTCTGGTTGTTGACGTTTCCACCCTGGGTGGTGAATCTGCGGAATTCATTGCCACAGACGGCTGTGGAGGCCAGGCCAATGGGAATTTTTAAGGCGGGAGATTCACAGATTCTTGATCAGTACCGGGTGACAGGGGTTATGGGGCGAAGGCAGGAGAATGGGATTGAGAGGGAAAGATAGATCAGCCACGATTGAATGGTGGCGTAGACTTGATGGGCCGAATGGGCTCATTCTGCTCCCAGAACTTATGAACTAAAAAGATTCTATATGTCTTCTCTACGTCCACCCTGTCAATTAAATAACTTTCATTAAATAACAAAGGAAGACAAAAATGCTGGAGAAACTCAGCGGGTGAGGCAGCATCTATGGAGCGAAGGAATGGGTGACGTTTCAGGTCGAGACCCTTCTTCAGTCTGACAATTATTAGATAATTAAATAATTAAACGGTTATTAAATCATTAAATAACAAACTCAATCCTATCGCCCCACTTTTCTATAGGGAGCCACTCCAGCCTATTCAAACCTTCTGGATAGGTCTCACTTCGTCAGTTGTGTTATTATCCTTGTAAATCTCTGTTGCAACTTTTCCGGGCTCCCTATATCATTTTTTATAATACTGGGACCAGAAGAGCGCGCAGTTTCACAACACTGCAGTTGTAACATAAATGGACCTTCAGAGAGTTAAGAGTGGAATGCATTATTAGAAGGGGAGGGGTGGTGGAATATTAATGCAGCATTTCAAGAATACATTACTCAGAATACAAAGTACGCGCGCTGCGCTGAACAAGAGAGAAACAAATGTTGATAGCAAGCCAGGCAATTTGGGAGATAAGGGAAGAACAATGACGTTCCCAAATTTACAGCCGAACTGGAGAACAGAGAAGGTGCGTTGAATGCTAAGGAGACTTTAGCAACCGGTCAGGGAGACTGTAATGGAAAGTGAGGTGAAGATTGCAGAGTGGAGCTAGCAGCACAGCGTGAGCGGTTTTCTGAAACGCGTTTATCAGGGAAACAAAAGGATCTCTGAGCAATCCCGAAGCTGACGAGGTATAAAGTGATCAGAGGTTGGCAGATATTCTAAAGGACTCCGTCGTTATAATCAGTGTCCGTGGCAGAGATTGCAAAAGCAATTCCCAGCGTTGAGATAATTATGAGGCGCGGGCGGGTTCTAGCACTGGCGAGGGAAAAATGAAAAGATATTTAGCTTCCTTCCATTAAATACAAAAAGGACTTGCGGATGCACAGCAGATATTAGACACACACAAAAAAAAAAAAGCTGGAGTAACTCAGCGGGTCAGGCAGCGTCTCTGGAGAGAAGGAATGGGTGACGTTTCGGGTCGAGACCCTTCTCCAGACTGAGAGTCAGGGGAGAGGGAAACGAGAGATATAGACGGTGATGTAGAGAGATAAAGAACAAATGAATGAAAGATATGCAAAAAAGTAACGATGATAAAGGAGACAGGCCATTGCATCTGCAGTTCCCTCCTACACACTTGTGGTTACTCAGCTCCTCCATCCATGCATGATGCGTAGTGTTGTAATGTTGGAAACAACATTGTCAATAGACAACAATAGACAATAGACAATCGGTGCAGGAGTAGGCCATTCGGCCCTTCGAGCCAGCACCGCCATTCAATGTGATCATGGCTGATCATCCCCAATCAGTACCCCGTTCCTGCCTTCTCCCCATATCCCCTGACCACTATTTTTAAGAGCCCTATCCAGCTCTCTCTTGAAAGCATCCGGAGAACCGGCCTCCACCGCCCTCTGAGGCAGAGAATTCCACAGACTCACAACTCTCTGTGAGGAAACTGTCCACTTGTCAACTTGTCCACAGCAAGTTCTCGCTAATAATAATTTGCCAGCGGCAAAAAGACAGTCATAGTTCATAAGGTCTAGGAGCAGAATTAGGCCATTTGGCCCATCGAGTCTACTCTGCCATTCAATCATAAGGGGAGGATGACTGAACTTTATTGCCTTCCCTCACAGTGGGAAATGTTGATTCCGCTGTGTGGGGATGTTCATGTTCGTATAACTGTTTGGTAACTCAAATTTCACTGTACCAATTGGTGCATGTGACAATAAATGTAACAAGGACTTGGACTTGAACTTGGCTGATCTAGCTTTCCCTCTCAACCCCATTCTCCTGCCTTCTCACCAGAACCCCTGATGCTCTTACTAATCAACTCGGTGCAGACAGCACCTGTGGTCAGGATCGAACCCTGGGCCTCTGGCGCTGTAAGACAGCAACTCTACCGCTGCGCCATTTTGCTGCCACATATCCACACGGTGCAATTTAGATACTCAATATTGTACCGATCCACTGAATAACGCACGTGACAAGGTTTATCTTAAAGCAGACAAAAATCTCAGCGGGTGAGGCAGCATCTATGGAGCGAAAGAATGGGTGACGTTTCAGGTCGAGACCCTTCTTCAGTCTGACAATTACTAAATATTTAAATAATTAAACAATCATTAAATCATTAAATAACAAACTCAAACCTATCGCCCCACTTTTCTATAGGAAGCCACTCCAGCCTATAGGGAGGTTGCACGGCAGTCGGGTCATGACACTTGCCCCGTACTGTTGCTACGCTAGGCCAACTGGAGTACACGCGATGAACTGCAGATAAGCACTGACCATTGTTTCCAGGGTAGCGGGCCCGTTAAAACCTGCCAAAATGGTCAATATTTGCGCTGTAAATAATTATGGAAATCGGGATAAGCGTGAGAGACATTTATCCTACTTCAGAATTCCAAAAGTGAGGAGAAATGACGGTAGATAGAAGCGAGAGGTGAAGGGTCAACAACAGCCAGCGTGCTTGGCGAACATTGGCTGTTTGCTCGCTGCGTTTCATCAACAGTAAGGCATTATTTGTGTTTTTTCTTGATTCCTTTGGCATCTAAAAAGTTTCAGAAGTGATAAATCTGGCTGTAAAATTTTAAAGTCGCCTGTGGTTCTCAAGTGGGTTTTACATACTAAAAGAAAACGCCTCTGAAGCTAAATTTATCATTAAAAAAATCGCAAACCATACGTGGGTTTTGAATTACATTTTACTCAGATGCAAACCAAAGGATGGATTAATTGTTAGCTGTTAATTGGACATAATCAACCTCAGCAAATTGACAATATCCTATTGAAAGGGAGTGGGTGTTTAAGCTGTCAGGACATTTAAATAATAGCATAATGATAGAAGACTGTAAGTCTTTTATTTTTTACAGCCAGATTTATCACTTCTGAGACTCTTTAGATACCAAAGGAATCAAGAATAAACACAAATAATGCCTTACTGTTGATGAAATGAGGTGAGCAAACGCGATAATTCCCAATATTTTCAATCCTGATATCTGCACGGCCAATGTTCGCCAACCACTTTAGCTGTTGTCCCTTCAGCTCTCGTTTCTATGTACCTTCATTTCGCTTCACTTTTGGAATTTTTGAAGTTTGGTTCGTGTCTCTCACGCTCACTCTGACTTCCACAATTTTTTACAGCGCAAATATTCACCATTTTGGCGGTTTTTAACGGGTAGGAAAGTATGCGTTTCATGCATTGGCAACATATACTGGAAGCTGCGATGTTCTCGAAGTGTCTCGGCCCGAAACGTCGCCCATCTCCTTCGCTCCTTAGATGCTGCTGCACCCACTGAGTTTCTCCAGCCTTTTGTGTACCCGTGTTCTCCAGGTAGATTGAGCGGCACTGTGCGTTAAGCCCCATGACCCGGTGACCTTACGTGCAACCCCCCTCTTCAAACCTTCTGGATAGGGTCTCGACCCGAAACGTCACCTATTCCTTCGCT
>CM069156.1:4656101-4703601 GCA_035221665.1 Okamejei kenojei
CTGCACGTCTTTGGAAGGTGAGAGTAAACCGAAGATCTGGAAGGTCACGGGAGAACGTGCAAACTCCGTACAGACAGCGCCCGTGTTGGGATCGAACCCGGGTCTAAGGCGCCAGAAGACAGTAGCTCTACTGCTGCTCCACCGTTCCGCCTGTACATGTCTTTTTTAATTTATTATACTGTTGACAGTGTATTGCGTTTACATATTCTGCTGTGCTGCTGCAAGTAAGAATGTTATTGTCCTGTGCTAGACATACGACAACAAAGCTCTCTTGACACTTAAAAGACAGATAAAAGTTTGGGGGAAATATTTTTCCACGCGGACCATAAAATTGTGGAAAAGATCACCGCTCGGGAGTGATGGGGCAGAAAGCTGATGGCTGTGGCAGCATTTTTTTTTTTGTTTTTTTTTATAAATAGCCTGAATTCCTCTCAAGAATAGGGATGCAGATCTATTAGTTTCTGAAGCATGAACAAAGAAACGGAGGCGATATTTCGAAGGTTTGCTTAACTAGAACAATGTTTCCCCCCCCCCCTCCCCTCCCCTTGTTCTGCAGCCTATGTATGTTTTAACCATCAAAGCGGCAAAAATATAATGGGTAAATAGAAACTTAAAGATAAATACAATCATTTGCAAAGCAAATAATAGCTGAACAGAAAAGAAAAACAAAACTGTATTACGTGTAATGGTGTGCTGCTTCACTGATTGCATATTTCCTTCATTTCAATATATCTAGAAATGTATTTTTCACTGCTTCGCTAACAGTATTGCCTTTTACAAACCAACATATTATATTAATAGACATCACTTTAAATTAAATCTGAAATTGTGGTAAATTATAAGCTGTATATAAGTATTTTTCAGTAACATTAGTATCAATCATCTGTAGCCTCTATGATGTGCGCGGTGTTTTATATCAATACTGGGAAGATATTGCTGTCAATATTGTGCAGGGAGGAACTGCAGACGCTGGTTTAGACCGAAGGTAGACACAAAATGCTGGAGTAACTCAGCGGGACTGGCGGCATCTCTGGAGAGAAGGAATGGGTGAAGTTAGGGTCGAAGAAGGGTCTCGACCAGAAACGTCACCCGTTCCTTCTCTCCAGAGATGCCGCCTGTCCCGCTGAGTTACTCCAGCTTTTTGTGTCTATCTTGCCGTCAATAGTCTTTCTTCATTGTAAATAAGCAATTCACAAACTCTTAAAGTGTGCAACATCTTTTAATGATAGCACAAGGTATTACATACATCCTCAAGCACTGGCTACATTCTTCTACTGAACTGTACCCAGGGAGGGGAAGGCGTTATGATTGATGTTAACTAGGCGGGGTGAATGGTACTGAGGTAACTATATTATTGGTTGCATATAAACCATCTACATTCATAATACCATGGAAGATTCCAGAATCTTAAGGAAACATCACTACGCAGAAGGTTTTCCAGTATGGTGTTCTGATTGGCTTTGTGGGTCCAAAGGAGCTGGCAGTGAGGTAAGGGTGGTTGGTGGTGGGTGGTTGTAACTCAACCAAGCTACCTTCTCCTCATAAGATGGACACGAAATGCTGGAGTAACTCAGCTGGTCTGGCAGCATCTATGGGGGGAAATGGATAGGTGACGTTTCTGGTCGTGACTCGTCAGAGATCTTTTTCCAGAAATGTTCAGTTTAGTTTATTGTCACGTGTACCGAGGTACAGTGAAAAGCTTTTGTTGCGTGCTAACCAGTCAGCGGAAAGACAATACATGATTACAATCGAGCCATTAGTGGTGTACAGATACATGATAAAGGGCATATCATTTAGTGCAAGGTGAAGTTCGGTAAAGTCCGATTGAAGATGGTCCGAGGGCTATCTGTGCTAATCTAGTATCTGTCTATCTCTGCCTTAAACACATGCATTGTTATACACATGGATGATGTTAGGTACACTGACACATCAGACTATAAACAGAAATAGACTATTTTGCTTAAGATAGACGCAAAGCGCTGGAGTAACTCAGCGGGTCTGGCAGCATCTCTGAAGAAAAAGGACAGGTGACGTTTCGGGTCAGAAACCTTCTTCAGACTGAGAGTCAGGGGAGAGGGAATGGAATGAGATATGGAAGGGCACAAAGAACATGTCAGGTGTGAAAATGGCAGATCAAAGCAGACGATGATCAAGGCAGTGTAGAATTGTTGGCCAATAAGGGACAACGAGACATCAAAGGCGATACTTTTTTGCATATCTTTCATTCATTGTTCTTTATCTCTCCACATCACCGTCTATATCTCTCGTTTCCCTGATCCCTGACCAGTCTCAAGAAGGGTCTCGACCCAAAACGTCGCCTATCTTCTTCGCTCCTTAGATGCTGCTGCACCCGCTGAGTTTCTCCAGCCTTTTGTGTACCATCAAAGAGGATGCAGATCATTTTCACACCTTGCACTTCCTTATCTCTGTATCTCCCTCTCCCCTGACTCTCAGTCTGAAGAAGGGACCCGACACGAAACGTCGGCCATTCCTTCTCTCCAGAGATGCTGCCTGTCCCGCCGAGTCACTCCAGCTTTTTGCGTCTATCTTTGGTTTAAATCGGCACCTGCAGTTCCTAGATGACCTAGGAAGGGTGGAGACCGCAGTGGCCCATTGCCAGTATTACCAATTAGGGTAAAATGTTTAAGAAGGAACTGCAGATGCTGAAAGTAGACAAAGTAGACCCAGAAGGAAATAGGCAACGTTTCGGGCTGAAACCCGGAAGGGTTTCGGCCCGAAACGTTGCCTATTTCCTTCGCTCCATAGATGCTGCTGCACCCGCTGAGTTTCTCCAGCACTTTTGTCTCCCTAGGGTAAAATGCTTATCCATCTGAGGATAAGGTAAAGGTGAGATATGACTTTTAACTATCTATTTTCCCTGGTTTTAGATGGAAAATTATTTTGTTCCTAAATTTAATTCGGATCATTCAATATGATGACTGGAATGTGGAGTTTGTTTCAATGGAGCCAAAAATCACTTCATAGGTTGAGGTTTAATAATTGGTTTTGTTTATCCCCATCAGGTTCACTGCTGTTTCACAGAGAGAACATAGAACCCGCATTGGTTCTATACGATACGATAGAACTCTATTTATCCCAGGAGGGAAATTGATCTGCCAACACTCATAAAAACACACAAAATACATGAAACATGAAATCAAAGTGACGAGTGGAAAGGATTGGGGGATGTGGGGGGGGTGGGGTTGGGGGGCGAGGAGAGCCCCAGTCTCAGTCTCACCCACGACAGAAGGGGGAGGAGTTGTACAGTTTGATAGCCACAGGGAAACATAGAAACAGAAAATAGGTGCAGGAGGAGGCCATTCAGCTCTTCTGAAAAAGTTTTTTCTCACCTCAGTCTTAAATGACCTCCCCTTAAATGTCCCCTGGTTCTTAACCCCCATCATTGGGAACATTTTCCTGCATCTAGCTTGTCCAGTCCTTTTATAATTTTATATGTTTCTATAAGATCCCCCCTCATCCTTCTAAACTCCAGTGAATACAAGCCTAGTCTTTTCAATCTTTCCTCATATGACAGTCCCGCCATCCCAGGGATCAATCTCGTGAACCTACGCTGCACTGCCTCAATCACAAGGATGTCCTCCCTCAAATCAGGAGACCAAAACTGTACGCAATAAGGAAGAAGGATCTCCTGTGGCGTTCTGTCCTGCATCTTGGTGGAACCAGTCTGTTGCTGAAGGTGCTCCTCGGGTTGACCAGTGTGTCACGGAGGGGGTGAGCTTGTCCAGGGCCCCCCGCAGTTTGAGGAGCATCCTCCCCTCCAAGACCAATCTCCCATGAATCCATGGTTCAATGAAATGTTATGTTTTTTGCATGTAGATCAGTGGGCAGCACAGCGGCAGAGTTGTTGCCTTGCAGCGCCAGAGGCCCAGGTTCAATCCTGACTAGGGGTGCTGTCTGCAAGGAGTTTGCACGTTCTCCCTGTGACCAATTGGCTTCTGTAAATTGTCCGTCGTATGTCGGATAGAACTAGTTTAGTTTACTTCATTGTCATGTGGAACAGCAAAAAAGCTTTTGTTGAAAGCTAATCAATCAGACCCAATGTATAGGTGATAGCAGGTGGGCCAAAGGGCCTGTTACCAGGCTGTCTCTCTAAACTGACGGTGACTATTCTATATTATAGGCACAATCATACTGAGTATAAGAGACATTATTAAGGTTATTAAGCTTGTTGAGGGTATGGACACGCTAGAGGCAGGAAACATGTTCCCAATGTTGGGGGAGTCAAGAACCAGGGGCCACAGTTTAAGAATAAGGGGTCAGCCATTTAAAACGGTGGAGGCCAGTTCTCTAGATGCTTTCATGAGAGAGTTAGATAGGGCTCTTAAAGATAGCGGAGTCAGGGGATATGGGGAGAAGGCAGGAACGGGGTACTGATTGGGGATGATCAGCCTTGGTCACATTGAATGGCGGTGCTGGCTCGAAGGGCCGAATGGCCTACTCCTGCGCCTATTGTCTATTGTCTAGTAACATGCTGGAGTAACTCAGTGGGTCAGACAGCATTCCTGGAGAATGTGAAATGATGATGTTTCGAGCCGGGACTTTTCCTCAAGTTCCTTCTGCAGTTCCTTGTGTCTCCACATTCTCTATTCTCTGTTTCTTCTCCATTCCCCAGGACCGTTACATCTTTTACCTTTTAATACTTCAATGCAAATGACTCAATCAGTTTAGTTTTGATTTAGTTTAGAGATACAGCGCGCGAAACAGGCCCTTCGGCCCACCGAGTCCGTGCCGACCAGCGATCTCCGCACACTAGCACCGTCCTACACATTAGGAACAATTTACAATCTTTATCAAAGCCAATTAACCTACAAACTCTGAAGGTTTTGTGGGAGGAAACCGGAGGGTAAATCCCGCACAGGTCATGGGGACAACGTACAAACAGCATCTGTAGTCAGGATCGAACCCGGGTCTCTGGCGCTGTTAGGCAGCAGCTCTACCGCTGCGCCACCGTGCCACACAAACATTGCAAAGAACTAACTCATCACAAATGTTCATTTGAGGACTCTCCAAGATATATATTTGATGAATGCACTGAGTTACCAGGTGCATTATCTCAACACCTACCTCAAGCTGGAAAGGGTACAGAGTAGATTTACAAGGATGTTGCCAGACCTCGAGGGTGTGAGCTACAGGGAGAGGTTGAGTAGGCTGGGACTCCACTCCTTGGAGCGCAGGAGGATGAGGGGTGATCTTGTAGAGTTGTATAAAATCATGAAAGCAACAGATCGGTAGACGCACAAGAGTCTCTTGCCCAGAGTAGAGGAATCGAGGACCATAACCATATAACCATATAACATATAACCATATAACAATTACAGCACGGAAACAGGCCCTCTCGGCCCTTCCAGTCCGTGCCGACCATTTGTTTTCCCCTAGTCCCATCTACCTGCACTCAGACCATACCCCTCCATTCCCTTCACGTCCATATACCTATCCACTTTACTCTTAAATGTTAAAATCGATCCTGCCTCCACCACTTCTGCCGGAAGCTGATTCCACACAGCCACCACCCTCTGAGTAAAGAAGTTCCCCCTCACGTTACCCCGAAACCTCTGTCCCTTAATTCTCATGTCATGCCCTCTTGTTTGAATCTTCCCTACCCTCAATGGGAAAAATGTATCCACGTCAACTCTGTCTATCCCTTTCATCATTTTAAAGACCTCAATCAAGTCCCCCCTTAACCTTCTGCGCTCCAAAGAATAAAGACCTAACTTGTTCATCCTTTCTCTGTAACATAGTTGCTGGAACCCTGGCAACATTCTAGTAAATCTCCTCTGTACTCTCTCTATTTTGTTGACATCCTTCCTATAACTAGGCGACCAAAATTGTACACCATACTCCAGAATTGGTCTTACCAATGCCTTGTACAATTTTAACATTACTTCCCTGCTCCTATATTCAATGCTCTGATTTATAAAGGCCAGCACACCAAAGGCTTTCTTTACCACCCTATCTACATGCGATTCCACCTTCAGGGAACTATGCACAGTTATTCCTAGATCCCTCTGTTCCACAGCATTCCTCAATTCCCTACCATTTACCATGTACGTCCTATTTTGATTTGTCCTGCCAAGATGTAGCACTTCACACTTATCAGCATTAAACTCCAGAGGACATAGGTTTATGGTGAAGGGGGGGTAACTTTCTCACACAAAGGATGGTGGGTGTATGAAACCAGCTGCCAGAGGGGGTAGACGAGGCAGCAACTATCGTAAAGTTTAAGATTGAATTAGTCTGGTACATGGCTAGGACAGGTTTAAAGGTATACGGGCCAAACACAGGCAGATGGGACTAGTGTAGATAGATATTGGTTGGTGTGTCAGAAAGTACTGATTTAAATGGAAGGTAGACACAAAATGCTGGAGTAACTCAGCGGGTGAGGCAGTTTTGGGTCTGAAGAAGGGTCTCGACACGAAACGTCGCCCAATCCTTTTCTCCAGAGACGCTGCCTCACCCGCTGAGTTACTCCAGCATTTTGTGTCTACCTTAGATATTGGCTGGCCTGGGCAAGTTGGGCCGAAGGGCCTGTTTCCACGCTGTATGGCTCGATGACTCAATTACTCTATAATACTGGAGGATCCCTCCCCCCCCCCCCCCCCCCAAGAGAATCACAATGGGAACTTGAGAAATTTGTGATGGTCTCACAAAAATATTCTAATCACATCTAACCTGAGAATAACTCAATGCAGAAAGTGCGCATAGTAACGAGCTCGTCATGTTGAGCTCGTTTTATAACGTTGTGAGGTACTGTTCCCCGCATGCAATTAATGAAAGAAGCTGCCAATCCATTATCAGGACAATATGAAGAAATCTTAACCTTTCATCCCGACATTTGATGAGGAAGTGTTTAATGCTGATTTTAGATGAGAAAAATATATATTTTATCCCTTCTCATCTTGATAATAAGGAAATAAAAGTAAATGAATGAAAATTATTTTGCTTATGCCATAAGATTAATTTGTGTATACAATCTAATACCAATCCAAAGGCAGAAAAAAAACACAGAGTCACAGCAAATTAGATTACTCATGCAGGTAATTCTTATCTTTTTAGTTCTCCATTCTTTCAACTGATTCTCTCCCACAGTGAAAATACTCATCTTGTACAGATTTACAAGTGTAATAAAAGCAAAACCATTTCAAAGCAAGATTATACTTATACAGTTAATTATAGTTTCCTCATAACAAATCATATTTTCATTGCCTTGATGCATTACTTCAAGGCATCACCCTCAGAAATATTTCTGTTGCAATATCATTTAATCTGCAGACTGAAAATGGTTGATTAGCAGAAGTCTATTTGCTTTTCAAAGCATGAATCTTAGCACAAGGTTTTCAAAGGTACTTTCATTCCGAAAAAGTAGTGGAAGAAATGCTTTTGGGGGTTTTTTTGTGGGTGGGGGGAGGGGGATGTTACTCAGGTGGCGTAAACAAGGGTAGGGAGGTTTCTGCAGGCAGGTATTCCCAATCAATTAGTGGAAAGTAGACAAAAGGTGCTGGAGAAACTCAACGGGTGAGGCAGCATCTATGGAGAAAAGGAGTAGGTGACGTTTCGGGTCGGGACCCATCTTCAGACTGATGTCGGGGGGGGGGGGGAAGAAAGGAAGAGCTGGGAAGGGGAGGAGAAAGAGGGAGAAAGCAAGGACTACCTGAAATTGGAGAAGTCAATGTAGATACCGCTGGGGCGTAAACTACCCAAGCGAAATATGAGGTGCTGCTCCTCCAATTTACGGTGGGCACCACTCTGGCAATGGAGGAGGCCTAGGACAGAAAGGTCAGATTCAGAATGAGAGGGGGAGTTGAAGTGCCGGGCAACCGGTTGGTAGAGCGGACAGAGCGGAGGTGTTGGGCGAAGCGGTCGCCGAACCAATGGTTCCTCGTCCTCAAATGTAGCCGTTGTAGCTAAGTGAAGTCCTGTTCTTTTTTAATCTTCACTCGGCCTGCAGTAGGGATCATTGAGTAATGATCGAGTGAATAACAAGAGGAGTTAAGTATAGGAGCAAAGAGGTCCTTCTGCAGTTGTACAGGGCCCTAGTGAGACCACACCTGGAGTATTGTGTGCAGTTTTGGTCTCCAAATTTGAGGGAGGATGTTCTTGCTATAGAGGGAGTGCAGCGCAGGTTCACGAGGATAATTCCCGGGATGGCAGGAATGTCATATGCTGAGAGAATGGAGCGGCTGGGCTTGTATACTTTGGAATTTAGAAGGATTAGAGGGGATCTTATTGAATCATGTAAGAATATCAAGGGTTTGGACACACTAGAGGCAGGAAACATGTCCCCGATGTTGGGGGAGTTCAGAACCAGGCGCCACAGTTTAAGAATAAGGGGTAAGCCATTTAGAACGGAGATGAGGAAACACTTTTTCACACGGGGAGTTGTGAGTCTGTGGAATTCTCTGCCGCAGAGGGCGGTGGAGGCCAGTTCTCTGGAAGCTTTCAAGAGAGAACTAGATAGGGCTCTTAAAGATAGCGGAGTCAGGAATGATGTCAAGAGGGAGAGATAGATCGGCCATGATTGAATGATGGAGTAGACTTGATGGGCCAAATGGCCTAATTCTGCTCCTATCACTTATGAACCGTGATTCTGACAAACACTTTTAAAAAGACATGCCACGTTATCAGCCGCAGTCTTCCAGCTGCTGGAGGGTGCTGCTACATAAAGCATGTCCGGGAGAGGTTGGAGAAGGCTTCCAATTGGCAGAGGTACCAGGCCAGACTGGAGAAGAAGCCTATTCTCAATAATCATGTTCTTTGTGCAAGGAAGCTATGGAACAGGCGGCACGGTGGCGCAGCGGTAGAGTTGCTGCCTCACAGCGCCAGAGACCCGGGTTCGATCCTGACTTGGGCTGCTGTCTGTACGGAGTTTGTACGTTCTCCCCGTGACCAGTGGGGGTTTTCTCCGGGAAGCTCCGGTTTCCTTGACATCTCCTCCCACACTCCAAAGACGTACAGGTTTGCAGACTAATTAGCTTGGTATAGAAGTAAATTGTCCCTAATTTAGTGTAGGATAGGGCTAGTGTACAGGGATCATGACAGAAGCCTCCTCGTGGCGATCCCTGGAAGCGACGACACGATGCACTCTGTGACGCGTAGGGCGACAATTCTGTCAACATGTTGGACGATGACAGAAGCCAACAGTGAGCTACATCGTCTGACACTCGAGCGATCGAGCGAGCGAACACTGGTCGGCGCAGACTCGGTGGATCAAAGGGCCTTTTTCCGTGTCTCTGAGGATCCTCCAGTGCTTCTACTCAGCGGCTGTGGAAAGCATCTCGTCCGGAAACATCACGATTTGGTTTGGGAACTGCTCTGCCCAGGACAAGAAGGCTCTGCAGAGAGTAGTGCATTCGGCCGAACGCACTATGGGAACTACACTCTCCCCCCTGCAGGAACTATACGTCAGAAGGTGCAACTCCAGAGCCAACAAGATCATGGGGGACCCCTTCCACCCCAGCAACGGACTGTTCCAGCTGCTACAGTCAGGCAAACGCCTCCGTTGCCATGCTGTGAGAACGGAGAGGATGAGAAGGAGTTTCTTCCCAGAGGCCATGAGGACTGTAAGCTCCTATCTCACCAGGGACCAACTTTACTGGGCCAATCTACTGTTGTGTAGTGTCTTTTTTAAATTGCTGTTTTTTCTTTATTTTTTCCTCCCACAGATATGTAATTTGTGAGTCTGTTAAATTCTGTTTTGTAGTTTTTTGCCGCGAGCATTGCCACTTTTCATTTCACTGCACATCTCATATGTGTATGTGACGAATAAACTTGACTTGACAACCTCTAAACTAAACTAAACTACACCCTCCTGGCAGGGGCGGAAATCCCGGGGGGGGGGGGGGTTGGGCAGGGGAGGACACGTCCCCCCCTGTTTTAATAGCGATTTCCAAATTAATTATGCCTGCCCCTGGACCACAGCCAAAGGCTCCCTGCAGGAGGTTATTAACTTTGGAGTGTGGGAGGAAGATCTCAAAGAAAACCGATGCAGGTCACAGGGAGAAGGTACAAACGCCTTACAGACAGCACTCGTAGTCAGGATGGAACCCGGGTCTCTGGCGCTGTGAGGCAGCAACTCTACCGCTGCACAAAGTACATCAAGAACTTTCTAGAATGTGATACTCAATGACATTCAACAACCCTTTGTACCAAAAAGGACCGTCATTGATTGAAATAAATGAAGTTACAATAGATTTGTGATCACCTGCTAACAGTAAATTGAAAATGGAAATAGTCAGAGTATTCATTCCACACAATGCTAACACAACTTGCAGTCATGGGATGCTCAATATATTGATATAACATATGATCTATATCGGTGAGACCAAGCGGAGGTCTTGGCGATCGCTTCGCCGAACACCTCCGCTCGGTCCGCAATAAACCAACCCGACCTTGGCTCAGCACTTCAACTCCCCCTCCCATTCCACATCCGACCCTGGCAACACCGCAAGTTGGAGGAACAGCACCTCATATTCCGCTTGGGGAGTCTGCATCCTTTGGGCTTGAATATTGAATTTTCTCAATTCTGTTTAACCCTTGCTGTCTCCTCCCCTTCCCACCTCTCCCTCAGCCCTCGAGCCCTGGCATTCCCTCTATCTCTATCTCTCCCCCACCCTAGTCGCACCAGCTTCTCATTTTCACACCACAAACAGCTTACAATGGCTTGTTCCCTTTATCACCGATACTTTTTTTTGCATATCTTTCACTCATTGTTCCTTATCTCTCCACATCACCCGTCTATATCTCTCGTTTGTGATTCCTGACAGTCTGAAGAAGGGTCTCGACAAACGTCGCCTATCTCCTTCGCTCCTTAGATGCTGCTGCACCCGCTGAGTTTCTCCAGCTTTTTGTGTACCCTATTGATATAACATTGCTTTTTTTGTTTTTTAGGTTTAGTTGGACAAGGATCCACAGAGAAATCAACAACAAATTCAAAGAAGCTCCATGATACAAGAGACTGCTCATCAAAAATAATTAATTGGTTGAAAAACATGGAGATATCTTGCAAGGCTCAATGTAGGCCTCACTCATAGAAAACTGCATTTGTATGTATATCTGCCACTAGGGTGCGGCACGGTGGCGCAGCGGTAGAGTTGCTGCCTCACAGCGCCAGAGACCCGGGTTCAATCCTGACTACGGGGGCTGTCTGAATGGAGTTTGTATGTTCTCCCCGTGACCTGCGTGGGTTTTGTCCGGGATCTTCGGTTTGCTCCCACACTCCAAAAACGTGCAGGTTGGTAGGTTAATTGGCTTGGTATAGATGTAAAATTGTCCCTATAGGGTAGTGCTAATGTGCAGGGATCGCTGGTCAGTGCGGACTTGATGTGCCAAAGGGCCTGTTTCCTAGCTGTATCTCTCAACTAAACTAGACTAGGGTACGATAGGGAATGGCAGATTGGTAGTTACAGATTGGTGTTAGGAGTTGAAAATCCATTTTCAAAATCCATTACCGAAAGTGAATTTAATAAATCTGGTGACTTTGTGAGTCAGCTATTGTGCAATAATGTCCTTTAGAAATGACTTCATTACTTCCTATCAGGGCTGGCTCACAAGTTATCTCTGGGACATTATGTTACAGTTGTACAAGATATTGGTGAGGCTACATTTTGAGTCGTGTATTCAGTTTTTTTCACCATACTACAGGAAGGAAATCATTACGCTGGAAAGGGCGCTGAGAAGATTTCTGAGTATGTTGCCAGGACTCGAGGGCATGAGCTGTAGGGAGAGATTGGGCAGGCTAGGACTTTATTCCTTGGAGCGCAAGATGCTGAGGGGTGATCTTATGGAGGTATATTAAACCATGAAGGGAATAGAATGCACCAAGTCTTAGCTTAGTTTAGAGAAATCGCAGAAATCGCAGAAATGCGCAGAAATCGGCCCACCAAGCACTATCCTACACACAAGGGATATTTTACCACTTCTCCCAAAGCCAATCTACCTACAAACCTGGACGTCTTTGGAGTGTGGGAGGAAACCGGAGCATCCGGGGAAAACCCACGCAGGTCACGGGGAGAACGAAACTCCATACAAAAAGCACCCGTAGTCAGGATCAAACCCGGGTAAGGCAGCAACTCTACAACTGCGCCTCTAGTCTTTTATCCCCAAGACTATCCTCGTCTTGTATCTAGGACAGAGGGATCAGAAACCACAAGGCACAGGGTTAAGGTGAGCGGTGCTAAGATTTATTAGGAACCTGTGGGCAACGTTTTCACTCACAGGGTGGTGGGTATATGGATGGAGCTGCCAAAGGAGATAGTTGAGGCAGGTACTATAACAGCATTTAATAGGCACTTGGATAGATACATGGATCGGAAAGGTTTTGAGGGATATAGGCTAAATGCAGGCAGATGGGGCTAGTGTAGATGGGGCATCTTGGCTGGTATGGATGACCAAAGGGCCTATTTCTGTGATGCAGTGACTCTATGACCTCATGACTGTCAATAGATACTGTAGGCCTGTGACTAGTGGTGTGCCTCAGGGTTCGGTGCTGGGCCCATTACTGTTTGTCATCTACACCAATGATTTGGATGAGAACATACAGGGCAAGGTTAGCAAGTTTGCTGATGATACAAAAGTGAGTGGGTTTGCCGATAGTGAAGATGGTTGTGAACGATTGCAGCAGGATCTGGATCGATTGGGGAATGGCTGATGGAATTTAATACAGAGAAGTGTGAGGTGTTGCATTTTAAGACGTCTAACATGGGCAGGATCAACACAGTAAATGGTAGGCCTCTGGGGAGTGTTGTAGAGCAGAGGGAGCTAAGACGTTGGTGAGATCACATTTAGAATATTGTGTAGAGTTCTGAGCACCATGTTATAGGAAAAATATTGTCAAGCTGGAAAGGGTTCAGAAAAGATTTACGAGGATGTTGCCAGGACTAGAGGGTGTGAGATATAGGGAGAGGTTGAATAGGCTGGGTCTCTATTCCATGGAGCGCAGGAGGATGAGGGGTGATCTTATAGGGGTGTACGAGATCATGAGAGGAATAGATCGGGTAGATGCACAAACTCTCTTGTCCTGAGTAGGGGAATTGTGGACCAGAGGACATAGGTTCAAGGTGAAGGGTAAAAGATTTAATAGGAATCTGAGGGGTAACTTTTTCACACAAAGGGTGGTGGGTGTATGGAACAAGCTGCTGGAGGAGGTAGTTGAGGCTGTGACAATCCCAACATTTAAGAAACAGTTAGACAGGTACATGGATAGGACAGGTTTGGAGGGATATGGACCAAGCGCAGGCAGGGGGGACGAGTGTAGCTGGGACATTGTTGGCCAGTGTGGACAGGTTGGACCGAAGGGCCTGTTTCCGCTCCATGACTCTATGACTCTAATAGTAAAGCGCTTCAAACAGCTAAAGGGGGTCACTAAATATTGCTATCGCTATGTTATCCACATGGCTATAATGAATGTAAACGTTTTACATTTTTAGTTATGGTGAAACATGTGGGTCTGACAGAACAAAACCAGCGATCGGTGGAAACGGATGGGGAAACTTGCTGTATGTCAACTGGACTGGCTTACGAAACTAGTCAATAAATCAAGTGGAACTATCACTGCTTCATTCCAGCTTCATCCATTGATTTACGACACAAGCAGACACCACCACTGCCATCGAGACATACGCCAATCGCAAAAATAAGGCAGCTTCAAAGTCGTCTTGTTGAGTCTCATTGTAACTCGTTTTCACCTAGCCCACTGCTAACAATGTTTCCTTTATCATCGTCACTTTTTTGCATATCTTTCATTCATATGATCTATATCTCTCCATATCACCGTCTATATCTTGTTTCCCTTTCTCCTGACTCTCAGTCTGAAGAAGGGTCTCGACCTGAAACGTCACCTATTCCCCTTCGCTTCAGAGATACTGTCTGACTCGCTGAGTTACTCCAGCCTTTTGTGTCTACCTTCAGTTTAAACCAGCATCTGCAGTTCCTTCTGACACAAAAATAAGCCTACTGGCCTCACAAAGTAAATTTGGAATCAAATATACTGTCGGAAGTCTTCCTTTGCTGCTCAGTTGTAACTAAATGTTGTCAGTCACAGCCAAAGTTATATTTATTTAACTTTCTATGTACATGTTTCAACATATAGAAAGGTTTAGAGAGATATCTTATTCAGGATGGCATGGTGGCGCAGTGGTAGAGTTGCTACCTTACAGCGCCAGAGACACGGATGCTGTCTGTGTGGCTGCATCTCTGGAGAGAAGGAATGGATGACGTTTCAGTTAGAGCAAGGGTCTCCTGTTGTCAGTACACATGAAATTAAACATTGCGTACAGTTTTGGTCTATTGCGTACAGTTTTGATCTATTGATACAGTTTTGGTCTCCAAATCTGAGAAAAGACATTCTTGCCATAGAGGGGGTTCAGAGAAGGTTCACCAGACTGATTCCTGGGATGTCAGGACTTTCATATGAGGAAAGACTGGATAGACTTGGCTTGTACTCGCTAGAATTTAGAAGACTGAGGGGGGATCTTATAGACACTTACAAAATTTTTAAGGGGTTGGATAGGCTAGATGCAGGAAGATTGTTCCCGATGTTGGGGAAGTCCAGAACAAGGGGTCACAGTCTAAGGATAAGGGGAATTCCTTTAGGACCGAGATGAGGAAAACATTTTTCACACAGAGAGTGGTGAGTCTCTGGAATTCTCTGCCACAGAAGGTAGTTGAGGCCAGTTCATTGGCTATATTTAAGAGGGAGTTAGATGTGGTCCTTGTGGCTAAAGGGATTAGGGGGTATGGAGAGAAGGCAGGTACAGGATACTGAGTTGGATGATCATATTGAATGGCAGTGCAAGCTCGAAGGGCCGAATGGCCTACTCCTGCACCTATTTTCTATGTTTCTAAACTCTACTGCTGCTAATTCATAAACCAAGTCGAAAGAAGGAACTGCAGATGCTGGGTTACAAAAAAAAACACAAACTGCTGGAGTAACTCAATGGGTCAGGCAACACCTCTGGAGAACATTCATTGGTGACGTTTCGGATCAAGTCTGAAGAAGGGTCCCAACCCAAAACATCTCTAATTAATGTTCTCCAGAGATGCTGCCTGATTCGGAAACCAAGTGACCTTTTTCTAGTCTGCCTTTTTGTGTATGTGTATAAATTTTACAGGTGGCCTTTAAACTATAAACCAGCATCTTGAGAAGTGAGTCGACCAGGGAGGAGTGAAAATTACCGTACGCAGAAAAACTGGTGTAAAATTAGCCAAGGGTGTTAAGGGTGAGAGATTGCAACCTTCACGGGGTCCGCCCTGTTTTGACGAATGCAATCAACCTGGCGTGCACAATCAAATAAGATCAAATAGAATAACTCCTTCTTAATCAATTAGAACAAGTTGTCTTTCAACTTTAAGCTGTGCACGCCATACACAAGAAGCCATTTTCCACAATCTATTTTACATTCACTAATTGCATGGAATATATTTTCTCTGTGATGTAGGAAACTAAATACCTTTCAGGCCCTGAAAATATTCTGCAATTAACTGTAGTGGCATCTCCAGTTAATGTACCAATAGACTTTCAGGCTCGTTGCTATCCAGAATGCTGATGCATCCCTAAAATAAGCAAGACTGATCTTAAATATTTTGTTTACAGAATAGATCCTGAAATCTTAAAATAAAATCTTAAAATAATAAGTACAATACGTTTTAGGGAGGCACAGCGGTCGAGCTACTGCCTTACCCGGGTACGATCCTGACTACAGGTGCTGTCTGTACAGAGTTTGTATGTTCTCCCGGGGACCTGTGGGGGTTTCTCTGGCTTTGATTTCCTCCCACACTTCAAAGACATACAAGTTTGTAGGATAATAGGCTTGGTTTAATTGTAAATTGTCCCTAGTGTGTGTAGGATAGTGTTAGTGTGCGGTGATCACAGGTCACGAGGATTTATGCGGGCCAAAGGGCCTGTTTCCACGCTGTATCTCCAAACAAACTAAGCAAGTGTTCTACATACATTGCAGAATTCAGAGGAGAGTAGATACATAAATAAGAGAAAAAGAAATGGAAGAATCTATTGTGTAAGAAAGAGCTGCAGATGCTGGTTGTCTGAAGAAGGGTCTCGACCTGAAGCGTCACCCATTCCTTCTCTCCAGAGGTGCTGCCGCTGAGTTACTCCAGCATTTGTGTCTACCTTGGAAGAATCCTTTGACAGGGCCGGATGAAGTTGAATGAGGAGGTGACTCAGTCATTACGTCCACCGAGAAATCAAGCTGCATGCAGAAACAAGGAACTGCAGATGCTGGTTTACACAAAAGGATGCAAAGTACTGGAGTAACTCAGTGGGTCGAGCATTGCTGGAGAACGTGGACAGGTGAAGTTTCAGGTCGGTGACCTTCTTCAGACTGAATGACCTGCTTCAGTGATGTTTAATAAAGTGTAAATACTTTAAAGAACAATGCCAATACTTTCATTGTGATTTTTACAAGTTCTAAATTACTTTACAATGGTAAATATTTGCAGTCAGATCACAAATGGCTGCAATGAATATATACAGTGTATATAAAAGTTACCCAACAATGTGCAGATGAGTTTCAGATTAAAATACTTCAGCTTGCAGAGTAGAACGGCAAACTTCAATGATGTAACGATTCAATTCCCTTCAAAACCTTCCCTCCATTGACGAACTGTACACTGCAAGGGTCAGGAAGCGAGCGGGTAAGATCATCTCTGACCCCTCTCACCCTGGCCACAAACTCGTTGAAGCACTTCCCTCTGGAAGGCGACTCCGGACTGTCAAAGCCGCCACAGCCGGACATAAAAACAGCTTTTTTCCACGAGTAATAGCTCTACTCAATAACCAAAATCCTGTAGCCTCCTTTTGGTCTGGTATTTTACATGGAATATATTTTCTCTGTGATGTAGGAAACTAAATACCTTTCAGGCCCTGAAAATGTTCTGCAATGAACTGTAGTCACATCTCCAGTTAATGTACCAATACACTTTCACGCTCATGGTATCCAGAATGCTGATATATCCCTAAAATAAGCAAGACTAATTTTAAATATGTTTTATTTTCACATGTCTTATCGATAATGTTTTATTACTAATGTTTTCTGTGTCATTCCTAACTGTCACTGTATGTCGTTGTCACTTGCGGGCGGAGCACCAAGGCAAATTCCTTGTATATGAATACTTGGACAATAAACATATTAATTCATTCATTTCAATTACACGTTATTGTCACATGTGCCGATGTAGAGTGAAACTCTTTGTTTTGCGTTCAACCTGGTGGTCGTACAGCAGACCTCACCTAGGCAGCACACACAGAGTCGCCACGTTTCTGACGCAAAGTAACAAAAGGTTAATCCAACAGTCTTATCGTCTGCTCGCAGCGGGCCTGGCGCCGCACGTGGCCACAGGCACCCCCGCCCACCCCGCCAGGTTCCCCCTCCGCTCCCGCCAACTGTCCAGACAATCACATTCATAAAAATATTTACATTGCACACCATTAATAAAATGCCCGCAGTATTAATGCTTTCTCCATCGTGCAGTTTATACAGAATCAAAACTTTTAATAGGGCAAACGTCCACAGCAATGAAACAATTAGTTCAAGCAGGGATCATTTGTACACAGCCACTGAGCCACTTCCACCGTAAATCACTTCAATATAGTAGGGAGAGATGAACACAGAGAGCCTTTCATCCTTTCATCCTCTTGCTGGTTGTGCAATGTAAGAGAATCCCTGCAGAGGCAAAATGAAGAATCAAATCACATGAAATAAACTGATCGCTGGTCGGTGCTGGCTCGGTGGGCCAAAGGGCCTCTTACACACTGTGTCTCTAAACTCAATGAAAATGGGATACAAGAATCTTGTGGTGCCCGGTGGCACAGTGGTAGAGCTGCTGCCTCACAGCGGCAGAGACCCGGGTTTGACCCTGACCTCAAGCGCTGACTGTGTGAAGTCTGCACGTTCTCCCTGTGACTGCATGGGCTTCCTCCGGGTGCTCCGCTTTCCTCCCACAGCGCAAAGACGTGCGGGTTTGTACGTTAATTGGCCTCTGTAGATTGTCACTGGCGTGTAGGAGTGGATGCAAAAGTGGGCGAACATAGAATTAGTGAAGACGGGTGATCGATGGTGAATGAGGATCGGGGGGGGGGGTGGCGGGGGGGTGTGCCACAGGGCATGTTTCCAGGCTCTATCTTTCAATCAATCATCCTTTGTTATAACTTGTCCACAGCCAACCACTATAGGCTTCGCCTTTCCTGAGTCATCGGTGCCGGCTCTGATTTGTTCTGAGCCTCTTCTTAACTCTAGTTTCCATCTCCCCTGACTCTCAGTCCGAAGCAAGGTCCCAACCAGCCATGTCACCTATTCCCGGAGATTCTGTCTGACCCGCTGAGTTACTCCTGCATTTTGTGTCTTTTCTGCAGTGATTGATATAAAGTGGAATGCATTGCAGCTGAATTAGAGCCCACAGGAAGGAGAGACACAAATTGAACCGCAGGATTACTGTCGATTGAGTATAAGAAATATTGGACCCAGACAGAAAAAGAACAAGGTCAAACCTTGAGCAATTTTCCTACAAATGCTGCCCTGAGCCAGTTGTTGCGAGCTGATCCTGTACTGAAACTAATAGAAGGCAGAAGGAATAACGTTATGAAATGAACTGCAATGCTGGCTTATACCAAAGATAGACACCACAATACTGGACAATAGAAAATAGGTGCAGGAGTAGGGCCATTCGGCGCTTCGAGCCAGCACCGCCATTCAATGTGATCATGGCTGATCATCCCCAATCAGTACCCCGTTCCTGCCTTCTCCCCATATCCCGACTCTGCTATTTTTAAGAGCCCTATCTAGCTCTCTCTTGAAAGCATCCAGAGAACCCGCCTCCACCGCCCTCTGAGGCAGAGAATTCCACAGACTCACCACTCACCAAGTGTTTCCTCGTCTCCATTCTAAATGGCTTACTCGTTATTCTTAAAGTATGGCCCCTAGTTCTGGACTCCCCCAACATCGGGAACATGTTTCCTGCCTCCAGCGTGTCCAAACCCTTAACAATCTTATATGGTTTCAATGAGAATCCCTCTCATCCTTCTAAACTCCAGAGTGTATAAGCCCAGCTGCTCCATTCTCTCAGCATACGACAGTCCCGCCACTGGAGCCAGGCAGCATCGCTGGAGAAAATGGATAGGAGACTTTCGGGTCGGGACCCTTCTTCAGACTGATTGAAGTGTGAGTGGGGGAGGAGGGGGCGGGAACAGGAAGCGAGAAGAAAAAACCTGAGAAATCGGGGCCGACAACAGACGACCTCAGGTATGGAAGGTCGACACAAAAAAATGCTGGAGAAACTCAGCGGGTGAGGCAGCATCTAAGGAGCGAAATGAGTGTAACATATGCTATGGTAGACAAAAATGCTGGAGAAACTCAGTGGGTGAGACAGCATGTATGGAGCGAAGGAATAGATGACGTTTCGGGTCGAGACGTGAAAGATCTCGACCCGAAACGTCACCTATTCCTTCGCTCCTTAGATGCAGCCTCACCCACTCATTCTCCAGCATTTGTGTCTACCTTTGATTTTTCCAGCATCTGCAGTTCTTTCTTAAGCCACCTCAGGTAAGGAGGTTCCCTGATAGCCCCATTGTTGGTTAGAGACAATGTGGTCGCAAGAGGGATACATCGTGGTAAACTGTGAAGCTGGGTAAACTGGTTTACCAACTTTTTAGCGGTGGAAGGAAGGGGCGCTCCCAGACGTTTGCCGTCTTAACTCCCCATTCCCGCTCTGACCTTTCCGTCCCGGCCCTCCTCCATTGGCAGAGCGAAGCAGCACGGATCCATTGATTGTGGATGATCAGCCAATGATCACAGTGAATGGCGGTGCAGGCTTGAAGGGCCAAATGGCCTCTTCCTGCACCTATTTACTATGTTGATGTCTCTATGAGCAGCACCTCATGTTCTGCCTGGGTAGCTCTCTAATTTTAGTTCACCTACACCACCCCCCCATATTAAAAGTCAGCCCCAATTTGTCCGGCATTTTTTCCTCACTTCCAGTGTCTCCTCCCCCCCCCCCCCCCCAACTATAATCAGTCTGAAGAAGGGTCCCAACCTGAAACATCACCTATCCATTTTTCTCCAGAGATGCTGCCTGACCCGCTGAGTTACTCCAGCATTTTGCGTCTATCGGAAGGTAGAAGGGAGGGAAGGGGGTTTATGAAGGGTATTTGACCCTGTTAGTTTCTGCCAGATGCTTTTTGGTTAAAACTGTGCTTGCTCCATTCCACTGCAAGGCAAAACGAATAAACTATTCACACAGAGAGCGAAATCATTTTTGAGCTCCATGTTAATCAATATTTTCATTATGAGAGGCAAGAGTTATTAAGACATTGCCACAGACAGCTAATCCCGAAAATCAGATTACCCAGTTAATCTACACATCCGATTATGCTAACCTGCTCAATATTTTTCAAAAATACAAATCATCTCTCTTAGTTGCTGTTCCGGAATACACCAATTCCTTTTTATTATTCACAACAAACCACACAATTACATATATAAAATATTTAATTCCAGAATACTGCAAAGAAATTGCAGTTCCCAGAGCACTGCAAGACATCAGTAACCCAACATTGGTCAGTCAAATCATTGGAGAAATTAATGTCATGCCTCTAATATGAAGTGCACATCAGCAAAGAGTGGCTTATGTATTAATTCTGAATTAAACTACAACGTACACTTTTCACAGAGTGCATTTGGCAAAACTGAGAATTTCTCTGAAAATTATTCAATGTGGTTTATGCCCAAAGGCAGACTATTAATTCTTCAGAATGTTTGGTCTTCAATGTGCGTAATTGTTGTTTCTGACCAAGATAGAAAAAAGGATTACACTGAAAGCAACTGCCTAAATTGGTGTGCAATTATTTAACTAACAATTACCTGCAGCCACAGACACGTTCAAGGATTCAATGCCAGGCTGTAAGTCTCTACCCGCTGGTATTGTCAGCATCGTGTGGCAAAGGCTGCCAACATCGTCAGAGAGGCCAAAACCTTCGTTTCCTGGAGACGAAGCAGAGAAAAAAATAGTTGTCATAGAACCAGGGCCATACAACACTGAAACAGGTCCTTCGGCCCAACTTGTCCATACTGACCAAAGTGCCCCATCTAAGCTAGTCCCATTTGCCTGCATTTGGCCCATATCCCTCTAAACCTTTACCACTCCTCCAGTACATTCAGCGTGTGGGCAAACTGGACAATTATGCCGGCGCCAGCATGTGCAATATTTGCAAAATGAATTTCATGGTGCAGTTGCATGTGTTTTTGAGATGAACTGCTGCAACTATGGAAACAGACGCTAAGCATGGTACCATGACGACTTAGAAATAGTTGGCAAATCCCAACTTAAGTCTGACCAATGCACGGGGCTCTTGCCAAAAATAGTGTGCATTTGGAACTTCACTCTTCACTTCAATCTTCACTCTTAGCAACTAAATCATTAGCCAAATGTAACTAAAATTGTCACTGTAACCCCAAAGTTCACAGGAGGTCCAGAGAACTGCTCTGAAACGTTGATGGAGCAGATAGACACGTAGATATGCAGGGAATGGAGAGATACGGATCACGTGCACGCACAGGAGACTAGTTTAAGTTGGTATCATGTCCAGCACCAAGATGTGGACCAAAGGCTCGTTCTTGCGCTGTAGTTTTCCATGTTCATTCTGCAGCCAGTATGATGTTCAAGGATCTAGATGTAGTTGAGGCATTTATAAAACATTTGGACTGGCACATGGATAAGAAAGGCTTTTTAGGGTTTTGGACCAAATGTAGACAAATCGAAGGGCTAGCTTTTAGTTTAGTTTAGAGATACAGGATAGAAACAGGCCCTTTGGCCCATCGAGCCTGCACCGACCAGCGATCCCCGCACATTAACACTGTCCTGCACGAGGGGAAATTGTTACATTTATACCCAGCCAATTAACCTACAAACCTGTACATCTTGGAATGTGGGAGGAACCGAAGTACTCTGAGAAAACCCACTCAGGTCACGAGGAGAATGTACAAACACCGTACAGAGAAGAACTCGTAGCCAGGATCGAACCCGGGTACTTAGCGCCGTAAGGCAGCAACTCTACCGCTGTGCCACCGTGCCGCCCTTAGACGGGGCATTTTAGTGGCTCGGATGAGTTTGGACGATGGGCCTGTTTTTAACTGTAATCTGATTCCAGATGCGAGTTGCTACATTTGACACAAAGATTGTGCCGGGTTTGCTGCTGAGAAGAATAAAATGCCGCAGAATAAAATTCCTTTTTCTCATCGGGTTAATTATCTGTCTTCATTTTTTTTTTAACTTACTAAAGACACAGGGACGTCAAAATAACACCCTTCGGATAACTCGAATCACTTCAGTCATAGGTTACACTATCAGCGTGCAGCGGTAGAGTTGCTGCCTTACAGCAGCAGAAACCTGGGTTCGATCCCGACTACGGGTGCTGTCTGTACAGAGTTTGTACATTCTCCCCGTGACTGCATGGGTTTCCTCCAGGTTTCCTCCCACACTCCAAAGATGTACAGGTTTGTAGGTTAATTGGTTTTGGTAATAATTGTGAATTGTCCCCAGTGTGTAGGGTAGTGTGCGGGGATCGCTGGTCGGCGCAGATTCCATGGGCCAAAGGGCCTGTTTCTGCACTGTATTTCTAAACCTAACTAAACCATCAAAACTAAAGCTGTAGCTCTAAAACTGAAAACAACTAAATCAGAGTATAATTAATGTTGGACGGACGTTCAGTTAAATTAGACATACTGGGCCACCCAAAAGATAAATAGGCAGATAATCTATTTTGTGCTATTGGTGAAGAAATAAATATCATGCTTGAATTCATAGAACTCCCCTGCTTTCTGTGTAAAGGAGGTGGGGGGAAGGAGGGAGTGGGGAGAGGAAGCCATCCCTGACAACATCGTGGGCGAGCTCTCGATTCAATGCCCTCTATGAAAGACAACGCCAATCATTTAGCACTTCTTCAGTGTTGAACTGAAGTGTCAATTTTAGATTTTGTGATTGAGTTACTTGGGCAGGGAAAAAGAACGTTTCTTTCAAAACCAGTTAATTACGCTGTTAAACACAATTATAGAATTAAAACGCAATCCAGCATTTTTGTAAGTTGATCACTATCGAAAAGGCCCCATAGCAGAAGCGTCCACATCGCGGGGCTGGAAACTGGAAGTACCCCGAGCTAATTCTGCTACCGCCATCATCTATTGCGACAAGTGATGGCTTCCACTGATTGTCGCCGGAAGCTCGCGTCCTTTTCAGGACGGACGATGACAGCGAGGTCAACATTTGTAACTAGATGGACACGGAAAGAAGGAGACTACTGAAAAGATATAATCCGTTCATTAAATCATGAACAAGGATTCTTTTTACTGTGTTTTTAGTTTAGTTTCGAGGTACAGTCAGCCCTTTATCCTACCGAGTTCACGCCAACCAGCAATCCCCGCACACATATACTACTCTACACACACTAGGGACAATTTACAATTATACCAAGCCAATTAACCTACACACCTGTACGTCTTTGGAGTGTTGAAGGAAACCGGCGAGCCCGGAGAAAACCAACGCAGGTCACGAGGAGAACGTACGAACTCCGTAGAGACAAGCACCCATAGTCAGGATCGAACCAGGGTCACTGGCGCTGTAAAGCAGCAACTCTACCGCTGCGCCCTAATCTTTAAATGGAAGCTTTACTTCCGAGTAAATCCTTCCAGATTGGGACATTATTACAGCAGTTTAATGCACATTCAAACTATCAAATATTTTGCAAACATTTGTTTTGAAAGGTTCAATACCACTGCCCATCATTTGCACACAACATTCCACACTACCTAGAACGAGTATGGTTGGTTTATTCCACTGGAACTCAGCACAAGGGATGACAGGTACATGGGTGGCTTCTGCATAATTTCCAACAGTTCCGATTATCTTCCACCCTTCATCTGCTTTTGCCTGTGGTTAAGATACATGAATTAAGCAACGTCACAAAATTATTTAAAAAAACATTCCTGAAAAAAAATATCACAGCACAGCAGAATTGTTGTCACCTTTAGAACTTGGGGCAAGCTAAGTGTTGAATAAACAGGCATAACTTCCGCAACTCCAGCACTGGCTTTGCTCACAGTTGGTGTGAGAGGGCAACTGGAAGACAGTGCAAAGAGAATGTTAATGAACAGAAATCCTCTATCTCTTCAAGCATTAACCACTGCTATAAACAACTAAAGGTACACAAAAATGCTGGAGAAACTCAGCGGGTGCAGCAGCATCTATGGAGCGAAGGAAATAGGCAACGTTTCGGCCCGAAACCCTTCCGGGTTTCGGCCCGAAACGTTACCTATTTCCTTCAGGGTTTCGGCCCGAAACGTTGCCTATTTCCTTCAGGGTTTCGGCCCGAAACGTTGCCTATTTCCTTCACTCCATAGATGCTGCCGCGCCCGCTGAGTTTCTCCAGCATTTTTGTGTACCTTCGATTTTCCAGCATCTGCAGTTCCTTCTTAAACACTATAAACAACTACATCTCCTCATTGTGTAGGAAGGAACCGCAGACGCTGGTTTAAACCAAAGACAGACACAAAAGGCTGGAGTAACTCAGCGGGTCAGGCAGAATCTCTGGAGAAAAAGAATAGACGACGTTTCGGGTCTTGGGTCTTAAGAAAAGTTTCGCCCAAAAAAATTGCTTTCAATGTCAACAAATTATTTCAGATAATGCCGGAGTGACTCAGCAGTTGAGGCGGCATCTCTGGAGGACGGGTAGGCGACATTTTGAGCCAGCAGCACCAGTTCCTGGTGCGTACATTTTGAATTGGCATTTGTGCACCAGAAATTTGCACAAACATTACTGAGGCAAATGACTAGTTAATGCTCAAGTGCGGTTGCCCAAGGGATGTAATGATACATGCAAGGCTCAAGAGAGGAGAGGGACGTCGGTTCGCGGGAACTGCTCCAGTACATCGAGTGCACGGGCCGACCGGACTTTGAATAGCGACGCCAAAAGTGGCGGCGCCCGCATGTGTGATATGTGAAAAAAGAATCTCACTGTGCAGTTGTATACGTGACAAATAAAGCTCTGTTGAACCATTGGCGACATAAGAATGACAAGGATGCTTTTAAATCTGCCTGACCTCCATTTATAGAAACCCATTTACAATGCAGCAAAGGTCCAGTATGATGTTGTCACGTCCTGAGCACAGCTTAAAACCACTTCTTTCTGAATCCGATGAGAGTTATTGTTGAGTTTTGTCACTTAAGATAACAATTATTGGATACATTTAAAAATTGAAAAATGATTGACCCAGTTCTTAAGGGCATGCATTTTATACATTGCATGTCCAGTAACATGAGCTATATTATGGAGACCAGTCCTGGCTGTATTATAAATGCAAATCACAATTGCACAATTATCATAATAAATACTTATTATCCTTCACATAAAATTACTTGGTAAAGATCTTATTTAATGACAGATCTCCTGACAATCAGTAAATTAAGAAAGGATTTGTACGACACCGAAACTGTACAGATATCAAGATGATATCAGATCAAATATGTACAATATACCATTAAAAAAACAAAAGCATGCAGACCTGGGTGTGCTTGTACGTCAGTCACTGAAAGTAAGCATGCAGGTACAGCAGGCAGTGAAGAAAGCTAATGGCACGTTGGCCTTCATTGCAAGAGGATTTGAGTTTAGGAGCAAGGAGGTCCTACTGCAGTTGTACAGGGCCCTGGTGAGATTGCACCTGGAGTATTGTGTGCAATTTTGGTCTCCTGTTTTGAGGAAGGACAGTCTTGCTATTGAGGGAGCGCAGCGTAGGTTCAACAGGTTAATTCCCAGGATGGCGGGACTGACATGATGAAAGAATGGGTCGACCGGTGTTGTATTCACTGGAATTTAGGATGAAAACATAGAACATAGAAATTAGGATCTTATAGACCGCCAACATATGATTCGTAAGATCCCTTAGACAAGGGCCACATCCAACTCACTGGACAGGCTTGTATGCAGGAAAAATGTTCCCAATGTTGGGGGAGTCCAGAACCAGGGGTCACAATTTAAGAATACGAGGTAGGCCATTTAGGACTGAGATGAGGAAAAACTTCTTCACCCAGAGAGTTGTGAATCTGTGCAATTCACTGCCACAGAAGGCAGTGGAGGTCAATTCACTGGATGTTTTCAAGAAAGAGTTGGGTCTAGCTCTTAGGGCTAAAGGAATCAAGGGATATGGGGAAAAAGCCAGAACGGGGTACTGATTTTAGATGATCAGCCATGATTATATTGGCAGTGCTGGCTCGAAGGACCAAATGGCCTACTCCTGTACCTATATTTCTATGTTTCAATGTTTTCAGTGAAGAGCTCCCTTCCCCAGCGTTGCGATGACAAAAAATAAGTTTTACATGTTGAAAAATCATTGCAATATTAAAAATAAATCAGGATCAAAAGAAAATTAAACTAAAGTTACTTGTAGATTGTGGATGACGAGGAACGTCCATGACTTCACTGCAGCAATAACAAATATTTGAGCATCTCTACATTACCCCACACTGGGATTATACTGATTTATCGAGTTTTGGCAATATGCTTAAATATCTTTTGGCTGGCTTATTCAAATGTGGAGGCAAAGAATGCCTTTCACCTTTATTAAACAGGGCTTGAGTGCCACCTGGTGATAATATTGGCGAACCTCCCAGAGTATTTCAGTTCGGAGATGCCTGCTGCATGCATTGAATTTCCAAAATTATTCACACGACAAATATTTTGCAAATAACTAAAAAAATAGCATTTTATTTTGAAATGCTCAATCCTACGATTAAGTAATATTTCTTTTTGAAATTCATTTTTTGTAACGTTAACTGCAGGGATCACAAAAGATTCTAGTTACAGGAGCAATGTTTTGAATGTTCCAAGGTCACCAAGCTGCTTCATGCCTTCAACATTTCTTTGACGAAAACACTATTGATAAAAGATCACATGCATGTCCTACAACTTTACCATATACATTTCCATAACAAGTTTCATACAATATGTATTTTACAAATTACATTGAATCAACACTTAACCGAATGAACCTACAAAAACGTACAGGGACCCTAGAACGAGACAGACACAAAAAGCTGGAGTAACTCAGCGGGTCAGGCAGCATCTCTGGAGAAAAAGGAATAGGTGACATTTCGGGTTGAGACTGTCACTGTACCTCGGTACGCGTGACAATAAACTAAACTCTTCCTTCAATGCTTCCCTCTGGCTTCACATATCACTGCACTTCCCTCTTTATCTTACACCCTTTTGTCTCCTCTTCATCTCAAGTCTTTGTCCACCCATCTGCTCATTAAAGCCCCCCACCTTTACGTGTATCCACTTATCACTTGCCAAGTTTTGCCCCCCCCCTCCCATTTTCCAGCTATCTCCCCCTCCCCCAGGGTATGGGGAGAAGGCGGGAGAATGGGGTTAGGAGGGAGAGATAGATCAGCCATGATTGAATGGTGGAGTTGACTTGATGGGCTGAATGGCCTAATTCTACTCCCATTCCTTACGACCCCACCCCACTACAATCAGCCTGAAGAAGAGGCCCAATTTGAAACATCGGCTGTTTGCCCACCACAGATGCTGCCTGACCAGCTGAAATATAGCAGCATTTTGTGTTGTTTTTTTAAATCCGTAATAGTTACCTGTTTGGCTGACTTACTAGGACAAGATCAGTTCCGAGGAAGTAAGCGGAGCGAAGCAGAGCTCCCATATTCATTGGATCCTGGATTCCTTCCAACGCCAGCCACAACGCTGGTTTGTTGCTGCCTTCATGTTCAGAAACGTCGATAGCTGCTGAACAGCATTGATCATAGTTCACGTAGTCTAGCGCCGTCACCTCAAGACAAATGCCTTGGTGAACCCGGCCCTCACACAACCTGTCAAGCACCTTTCTCAATACCTGATGTACAGGCACGCTGATCTCTTGGGCTCGCTGATAGATTCCCTGCATTTCAGGTCTGGGAGTTCGATTTTCCTTAACAAACAGCCGGAAAATCTTTCTGCGTAACTGGGAAAGGGCCAGGCTGCACGGCGCCATGCCAAATAACATTTCTGACCCAGCCACCTTTACAAAAGATTGAGAATTCTTTGGCAATTTTCGTTTTATAAAATCGTCGTCTCTCAGGTTCTGAAATTCTGCACTGTGGCTCTGGCGAGGTTTTGAGTTTGACCGGGCACTTGTAACTTTGGAAATGTTTGGAAACCGCTGAGGAAAATTGGCATGATTTCCAGTGGAAAGATTGATTCCTTCCCTCTTTACCATTCTGTCAGCAGCAGCCTCTTGGAAGGTCTCTGGGAACTGAGTTAATCTCTTTGCATTACCTTTAACATCCAGTTCTGACTTACTGAAGTCAGGTTTGTGGCTCTTATTTGACTTTGATGCCTTCTCAGATTTAACTGCCGAGTGGAATTTGACTGATGCTGCGTCTGGGGACATTTTCCCGTTGTAGCTGCAATGACGAACAAATGGTAACTTTGAAAACTGCCACAGACTCCTCCTCAGACACCTGGCAGCTTCGATCAACAAAATAGATGACATCTTTGGCTGTTTTAAAAACTCCACCTGTCAAAAGTAAATTGTTTCTGTCAAGCTACTATTTACAATTGCTCACTGCGAAATAATAGTGACAGCCCAGTAAGTAAATGCACCACTAAATGTAGTACTATACCATGCCAACCAAATGGCCTAGCTTTGATTTTTCCTACGTGCACAGATAACTGATCTGAGCCAATAAATATGACAAATTGGTACAATGCACTGAAGGTGAACTAGCATTGTAGTTATTAATTTATTGAATTTTTGTTTATTGTATGCTATCTGCACAGTGGCGCAGCTGGTAGAGCTGCTGCATCACAGCGCCAGAGACCCGTGTTTTCGGGTGCAGTCTGTGTGGAGTTTGCACGTTCTCTGCGTGACCGTGTGGGTTTCCTCCAGGTGCTTCGGTTTCCTCCCACATCTCATAGACGTGCGGGTTTGTAGATGAATTGGCCTCTGTAAATTGTCGTGTAGGGAGTGGGAAAGTGAGATAACACAGAACTAGTGCAAATCGATGATCATCTTGGGACATGGTGGGCTGAAGGGCATGTTTCCATGCTGTATCTCTAAACTGCATGGGTTGTGTTTACAGGCCTATTATGCTGCATAAGAATTTCGTAGTTCCATTGTCAGTACATATGACAATTAAACACACTTGACTCTTCAATAGACAATAGACAATAAGTGCAGGAGTAGGCCAATCAGCCCTTCGAGCCAGCACCACCATTCAATGTGATCATGGCTGATCATCCACAATCAGTACCCCGTTCCTGCCTTCCCATATCCCCTGACTCCACTATCTTTAAGAGCCCTATCTAGCTCTCTCTTGAAAGCATCCAGAGAACCGGCCTCCACCACCCTCTGAGGCAGAGAATTCCACAGACTCACAACTCCCTGTGTGAAAAAGTGTTTCCTCATCTCCGTTCTAAATGGCTTACCCCTTATTCTTAAATTGTGGCCCCTGATTCTGAACTCCGCCAACATCGGGAACATGTTTCCTGCCTCTCGCGTGTCCAAACGCTTGATAATCTTACATGTTTCAATAAGAATCCCCTCTCATCCCCCTTTACTAAATTCCAGAGTATACAAGCCCAGCCACTACATTCTCTCAGCAAATGACATTCCTGCTATCCCGGGAATTATCCTTGTGAACCACTCCCTCTATAGCAAGAACGTCCTCCCTCAAATTTGGAGACCAAAACTGCACACAATACTCCAGGTGTGGTCTCACTAGGGCCCTGTACAACTGCAGAAGGACCTCTTTGCTCTTATACTCAACTCCTCTTGATATTCACTCGATCATTATTGAATGCTCCCTACTGCACACCGAGTGAAGATTAAAAAAGAACAAGACTTCACTTAGCTGCAACGGCTACATTTGACTACCTTTAAATATTAACTAGCATCCGACCAAGTTGCTAAAGCGAGCTAGGCCTACATGCCTCCGTCTAGCCCATATCTCTCCAGTCCTTCCCTATCCATGTATGTACCTGTCCAAATATTTTCTACGTGTTGTAACTGTACTCGCTTCTACCACTGCCAGCTCGATCCATATATGCACCATCCTCTGTGCAAAAAAAGTTGCTTTTTGGTTTCCTTTCAAATCTTTTTCTTCTCACCTTAAACATATGATCAATTTCCCTCCTGGGATAAATAAAGTTCTATCGTATCGCAGTTCTTGATTTCCCTAACTTGGGAAAGAAACTGCATTCTCCTTATCTATTCCCCTCATAATTTTATACATCTCTATAACATCACCCCTCAGTATCCTGCACACTAAAGAATAAAATCCTAGCCTGCCCAAATTCTCCCCATGGCACCATCCTCGTAAATCTTATGCAGTACGTTTTCCAGCATTATGGCGTCTTTCCAATCTCCCTCCCCCACCCACAGCCCAATCCCTCACAGCCCTCACCCCTCGCTACTCACCCAGCACTCCTCACCCCACACCAACTACCCTTCAATCCCCACACTAACCATTCCTCACCATCCCTAATCCCTCAACCCGCACTCCTCACCCTCCCACCAATCATCCCTATACCCCAACCCTGCTCTTCACTCCTTACCCCCACTCTTTCCTCTCACTGCTCATCTCCCAAACCTCAATTCCCCACTCACCCTCACTTCTCCCTATCCTCACCCCCTCACTCATCACACCCTACTCCTCATCCGCCTCACTCACCCCCTCCTCACCTCTCACTCCTCCAACCCTTCTTCAACTCACCCCCATTCCCTACATCCTTATCCCCCCATTCATCACTCCTCTTCCCACTCACTTCCTCACCTCCCCACTTCATAAAATATAAAGAAGAAAATAAAAGATATATATCAACCCTCCGCCCTCTCTCCGCACCCTCACTCCCAACCCCCACCCTCTTCACCCTACCAATCACACCTCACCCCACTCACCCTCCACTCCCTCCCACTCCCCTCCTCACCTCTCCCTACCCCTTCTGCACACCCACCCATCAACCCCCATTCCTCACCCGCCCCCCAACCATATGCACACCCCCAACTCCACTCCTCACTCCTTACTTACCCCCTCAGTACCCCCCCACCCACTCCTCACCTCCCCAACTCTTCACTCCCCCGCTCCTTCCAATGCCTCACTCCTCAACCCCTCATTCCACACCAACCACCCACCCTCCCACTCCTCGTCCATCCCCTCCCCTCCTCATTCCTCACCCCCACCACATGCTAGCCCACCCTCACTTTCAAGAGAGAGTTAGATTTAGCTCTTAGGGCTAAAGGAATCAAGGGATGTGAAAGAAACGAGGTACTGATTTTAGATGATCAGCCATGGTCATATTGAATGGTGGTGTTGGCTCGAAGGGCCGAATGGCCTACTCCTGCACCTATTTTACAATGTTTCTATACCAACTCCCCACCCTACAACTCTTCGCGCATCCCCTCCCCTCCTCATTCCTCATCCCCACGACACGCCCCACTCACCAACCCTCCCCCCCACATGCCATCCTCAACCTGCAGGACAGTCACCCCCGCTCCTCACCAAAACCATCCGAACCACCTAAACCACACCCCCCCCCCCCCCCGCATGCCACATTACCTGTGGGACAGCCACCCCAGCCCCCACTCCTCACCAAAACCACTCCTCACCAAAACCACTCCTTCCACAACCGCCCCGACCCTCAACAAAACCACTCATTACCAAACTTCCCCCCATCCTCCCACCCCCACACATTTCACGCCACTCCCCCCCAACACATAGCCACACTACCCTCACCACGCCTTACCATTACCTACCATTACCCCCCCCCCCCCCACCACCACATGCCACACTACCCTCACCCTTGCGGGCAGAGCCATCCGCCACCACATGCCACCCCACCCCCCACTCGCGCGGCGCCAGCACCCCTGCCCCAACCACATCCACCGCACCCCCAACACAACTTACCACCACCACATGCCCCACCGCCCTCTCATCCCCCCACCAACACCACCCCCCCCCACCAACACCACCACCACCCCCCACCACACCTAACGACCACCCCCCTACACAACCCCCCCCCACCACCCCCCCGCCCACCCCCCCCACACACCCACCCCCCACAATCCAAACCACCCCCCCCCACCCCCCCACCCCCCACCACCCCCCCCCCACCCCCCACACCACCCCCCCACCCCCACCCCCCCCCAGCCCCCCCCACCACACCAACCCCCCCACAACACCCCCCCCCTCACAGCCCCCCCCACCGAAAACAACCCCCACAAACAACACCCCCCCCCACACCACCCCCCACACCATCCACAACCCAACCCCCCCACACCACCCCCACCACTCCACCTCCCCCCCTACACCCCCCCCCCCACACCACCCCCCCACCAACAACCCCCCACCCGGGGGGGCCCCGCGCGGCGCGCACCCCCCCCCCCACCACACCACCACCCCCCCACACCCCAACGCCCCCTCCCCCCCCCCCACACCACCACCCGTCCCCCCCACACCTACCCCCCTCCACACCCCCCACACCAACCACCCCCCCACCACCACCCCCCCCCCACCCCACCCCCCACCCAAACCACTCCCCCACCAACACCCCCCCACACCACCCCCCCCCCACCCACACAACCACCCCCACCACCACTCCCCCCCCCCCCACCAACACCCCCCCCCCCCCCCACCAACCAAGGGGGGCCACCACCCCCCCCCCACCAACACCCCCCCCACAACCCTCCCCCACCACCTCCCCCACCAACCCCCACTCCACCCCCCCTCCACCCCCCCCCACCAAACACACCCCCCCCACACCACACCCCCCCCCACACCAGAACCACCCCCCCCCCCAACTCCCTCCCCACCCCCACCAACACCCCCCCCCCACCAACCCCCCCCCCCCCCCCCCCCCCCCACACCCCCCCAACCCCACCCCCCACCCCCCCCCCCCCCACCCCCCCCCCCCCCACCCCCCCCGCGCCAGATCCCCCACCAACACCCCCCACCACCCCCCCCCCCAACACCCCGACCCCCTCCCCCCCCCCCACCAAGCAACACCCCCCCCACCAACACCACCCCACCACCCCCACCAACCCACCCCCCCCCCCGCACACCCAACACCCCCCCCCCTCCCACCAACCCCCCCCCCCCCACCAAATATCCCCCCCACCACCCCCCCCCACCCACCAACCCCCCCCACACCACCCCACCCCCCGGCCCCAACCACCCCCCACACCACCCCCCCCCCCACATCCAACCCACCCCCCCTACCACCCCCCCACCACCACCACCCCCCCCACCCACCACACCACCACCCCCCCCACCACCCCAACCCCCCCACCGAACCCCACCACCCCCCCCCAACACCACCCCCCCCCAACACCCACCCCCCCCCCCACCAACCCCCCACCCCCCCCCCCCACCCCCCCCTCACCAACCACCCCCCCCCCCCACCCCACCCCAACACCCCCCCCCCACCAACACCCAACCCCCCCCCACCCAAAAACACACCACCCCCCACCAACACCCCCCCCCCCACACCCCCCCCCCACCGCCACCACCCCCCCACCACACCCCCCCACTCACCCCCCCCACACCACCACCCCACAAACCACCCCCCCCCCCCACACCAACACCCCCCCACCAACCCCCCACCTCCACCCCCCCACACCGACCGGACCCCACACCACCACCCCCCCACCACCCCCCCCCACCAACCCCCCCCCCACACCACCCCCACACCACAACCCCCCACCAACCCCCCCCCCACCACAACCCCCCACACCACCCCCAACACCACCACCCCCCCCCACCACCACCCCCCCACCACCTCCCCCCCACACCACCCCCCCACCACGACCACCCCCCACCACACCCCCCCCCCCACCAACCCCCCCCACCACCACCACCCCCCCCACACCACCCCCCCACCCTCCCACACCACCCCCCCCACCCCCCCCCCCGCGCGCGCACACTCCCCCCCCCCCCCACACCACCCCCCCACACACACCACCCCCCCCCACACCAAAAAACCAACCAACCCCCCCCACAATCACCACACCACCACCCCCCCACCCAATCCCCCCCAACCACACCCCACCAACACCTCCCCCACCAAACCCCCCCACCAACACCCCCCACCAACCCCCCCCCCCCCCCACTCACACCACCCCCCACCACCACCCACCAACACCCCCCCCCCACCAACACCCCCCCCCACCAACACTCCCCCACCACACCCCCCTCACCATCCCCCACCAACACCCTCCCCTCACCAACCCCCCCACCAACACCACCCCCCCCACCAACAACACCCCCCACCACACCACACCCCCCCCCACACCAACACCCCCCCCAGCACACACACCCCCCCCCCACCCCCCCCCACCCCCCCCAACACCAACACCCCCCCCCCCCAACACCAACACCACCCCCCACCAACACCAAAACCCCCCCACCCAACCACACCAACACCACCAACACCACGCCCCCACCACACCACCCCCCACACCAACACCCCCCCACACCAACCCACCCCCCCACCACACCAACACCACCCCACCAACACCCCCCCACCACCAACACCCCCCCCACCACACCAACACCCCCTACAACACCAACACCACCCCCCACCACCCCCACACCACACCCCCCACCAACACCACCCCCCCCCACACCACCTACCCCCCCACCTACACCACCCACCACCCACCCCCCAACACCACCAACACCACCCCCCCACACCAACACCAACCCCCCCACCAACACCCCCCCACCAACACCCCCCCCCACCAACACCACCAACACCCCCCCCCACCAACACCACCCCCCCCACCCCCCCCCCCAACAAACCACCCCCCCCCCCCCCCAACCACCACCACATGCCCCACCCCCCCACTCACCAACATCACTCCTTACACCATCCCTCCACATCCGCCCCCAACGCGCCCCTAGTTCTTTACCCCCCATGCCGGGGCCGCCGCCCTCACGGCCTCGCAGGCTCCGCGCTGCCACATGGACCTCTAGGCCTCTGCTGCCTAGCAACGCCGGCCGGAAGCGGAAGCGGGAGTTCCGGCCCCAGGCCCGCACGGCAGCGCCCCCTGCGGTGGAGCACGGTCACCCCTGTGTTACAGAAGGAACTGCAGATGCTGGAGAATGGAGGGGACACAAAAAGCTGGAGAAACTCAGCGGGTGCAGCAGCATCTAAGGAGCGAAGGAGATAGGCGACGTTTCGGGTCGAGACCCTTCTTCAGACTGGTCAGGGATCAGGGAAACGAGAGATATAGACGGTGATGTGGAGAGATAAGGAACAATGAGTGAAAGATATGCAAAAAAGTATCGGTGATAAAGGGAACAAGCCATTGTAAGCTGTTTGTAGTGTGAAAATGAGAAGCTAGTGGCGGCTAGGGTGGGGGAGGGAGATAGAGATAGAGGGAATGCCAGGGCCCGAGGGCTGAGGGAGAGGTGGGAAGGGAGGAGACAGCAAGGGTTAACAGAATTGAGAAAATTCAATGTCTCAGCCCAAAGGATGCAGACTCCCCAAGCGGAATATGAGGTGCTGTTCCTCCAGCTTGCGTGTTGCTCACTCTGGCCGTGGAGGAGGCCCAGGACCGAGAGGTCGGATGTGAATGGGAGGGGGAGTTGAAGTGCTGAGCCACCGGGAGGTCGGGTTGGTTATTGCGGACCGAGCGGAGGTGTTCGGCGAAACGATCGCCAAGCCTCTGCTTGGTCTCACCGATATAGATCATCTGGCATCTGGAGCAGCGGATGCAGTAGATGAGGTTGGAGGAGGTGCAGGTGAACCTCTGTCGGACCTGGAAGGACTGCTTGGGTCCCTGAAAGGAGTGGAGGGGGGAGGTGAAGGGACAAGTGTGTCACCCCTGCCTAGCCTATGCCCTCCACATTGCAAATCCTCAATCCAAAGTGCCAACATGTCATTCTTTGTGGTGTCTCAGAAACAGGCCACCTTGTCCAATGCTGGCATACTGGGCTAGACACAAACTGGCATCTCTGGAGAAAAAATAGGTGACGTTTCGGGTCAGACCTTCTGAATGCATGAATTAATCTTTCATTAGCCAAGTATGTACACATACAAGGATTTTGCTCGCAAGTAACAAAATGATATACAGTAGACAATTAAAACTAAAACGTTATAATTTAAACATGTGAAGAATGAAATAAAATACCAGAGCACAAGGAGGCTACAGACTTTTGGCTGTAGAGTAGAGCTACTGCTCGTGGAAAAAAGCTGTTCTTATGTCTGGCTGTGGCGGCTTTGACAGTCCAGAGTCGTCTTCCAGAGGGAAGTGATTCAAAGAGTTTGTGGCCAGGGTGAGAGGGGTTGATTGTGGTAGAGAGGGGGGAGGGGGGGAGAGAAGCTGAAAAAGTGATGGTGGCAGTCTGAAGAAGGGTCCCGACACTAAACATCACCTACCTATGTCTCCCAGAGATGTAGCCTGTCCGGCTGACTTACTCCAGCAATCTGTGCCCTTTGGGGGCAGGACAATGTCTGGCATGTGATCTTGCTGACCCGAGTTTAATCTTGACCTTCTTTGCTGTCTGTGTGAAGTTGGCACGTTCTCCATGATCGCATGGGTTTGCACACACATTTCTAACATGTCTAGATTAACTGGTCTCTGTAAATTACCCCTCGTATGTCGGGAGCGGATGAGTAACAAAACTTACGTGAACAGGTGATCGGTGGATGGCATACATAGAAACATAGAAACATAGAAATTAGGTGCAGGAGTAGGCCATTCAGCCCTTCGAGCCTGCACCGCCATTCAATATGATCATGGCTGATCACCAACTCAGTATCCCGTACCTGCCTTCTCTCCATACCCTCTGATCCCCTTAGCCACAAGGGCCACATCCAACTCACTCTTAAATATAGCCAATGAACTGCCTCAACTACCCTTGTGGCAGAGAGTTCCAGAGACTCACCACTCTCTGTGTGAAGAAAGTCTTTCTCATCTCGGTCTTAAAGGATTTCCCCCCTTATACCTTAAGCTGTGACCCCTTGTCCTGGACTTCCCCAACATCGGGAACAATCTTCCTGCATCTAGCCGTCCAACCCCTTAAGAATTTTGTAAGTTTCTATAAGATCCCCTCTTAATCTCCTAAATTCCAGAGAGTATAAACCGAGTCTATCCAGATCTTTCTTCATAAGACAGTCCTGACATCCCCAGGAATCAGTCTGGTGAACTTCTCTGCACTCCCTCTATGGCAATAATTGTCCTTCCTCAGATTTGGAGACCAAAAACTGCACGCAATACTCCAGGTGTGGTCTCTCACCAAGACCCTGTACAACTGAAGTAGAACCTCCCTGCTCCTGTACTCAAATCCTTTTGCTATGAAAGCTAACATACCATTCGCTTTTTTTCACTGCCTGCTGCACCTGCATGCCTACTTTCAATGACTGGTGTACCATGACAACCCAGTCTCGCTGCATCTCCCCTTTTCCTAATCGGCCACCATTTAAATAATAGTCTGCTTTCTCTGTTTTTGCCACCAAAGTGGATAACCTCACATTTATCCACATTATACTGCATCTGCCAAACATTTGCCCACTCACCCAGCCTATCCAAGTCACCTTGCAGTCTCCTAGCATCCTCCTCACAGCGAACACTTTGCCCCCCAGCTTAGTGTCATCCGCAAACTTGGAGATATTGCCTTCAATTCCCTCATCCAGATCATTAATATATATTGTAAATAGCTGGGGTCCCAGCACTGAGCCCTGCGGTACCCCACTAGTTACTGCCTGCCATTGTGAAAAGACCCGTTTACCATCCTACTCATTGCTTCCTGTTTGCCAGCCAGTTTCTCTATCCACATCAATACTGAACCCCTAATACCGTATGCTTTTCCATTTCCATGCTGTATCTCTAGACAGAGAAAATATATAGTGTAGGAAGGAACCGCAGATGGTTGAAACCATAGACACAAAATGCTGGAGCAACTCAGCGGGACAGGCAGCATCACTGGAGTGAAGGAATGTGTGATGTTTCTAGTCGCGACCCTTCTTCAGACTAGAAAGAGATATAGACAGTGAAGTAGAGAGGTATAGAACAAATAAATGAAAGATGTGCAAGCTAACTATGGTAAAGGAAACAGGCCATTGTTAGCTTTGTGCTAACACAGAAAACATATTGTGTAAGAAAGAACTGCAGATGCTGGTTTAAACCGAAGATCGATACAAAAAGTTGGAGTAACTCAGCGGGACAGGCAGCATCTCTGGCGAAGGAATGGGTTTGGAACCAAACCTATCTTGTAGAAACAAGGAATTGCATATACTGATTTACCAAGACAAAGTTCTGGAGTAACTCAGTGGGACATGCAACATCTCTGGAGAACATGGAGGTGTGTCATTTCAGGTCAGGACCATTCTTCAAAGTGATTGCAGTGGTGGTGGTGGTGGGGGGAAGCTAGAGAAGAGGAGGGGCAGGATTCTGGCCCGAAACACCACCCATCCTTTTTCTCCCGAGATGCTGCCTGACATGCTGAGTTACTCCAGCATTTTGCGTCTACCTGGGGAAGGACAGAGCCAGGTAAGTAACAGGTGGATAAAATGTTTAAGAAAGAACAGCAGATGCTGGTAAAATCGAAAGTAGACTCAAAATGCTGGAGAAACTCAGCGGGTGAGGCAGCATCTATGCAAAGGAATTGGCGAGGTTGGTCTCGACCCGAAATGTCGCCATTTCCTTCTCTCCATAGATGCTGCCTCACATGCTGAGTTTCTCCAGCATTTTGTGTCTACCAAATAATAGGTGGATACAGGTGAGGATTTTGATAGGCAGTTGGTTGGACCAAGGTGAGGGACGAAAAAACAGATGGGAGCGAAAAAAGGATTGAGGAGTTGTGAAGCTAAAGGAAGGAATATATGTGGAGCTGCACTCTGGCTTTCTCCATTCCAGCCCCATCACAAGCAGGCTTAAGAGTCCCGATCCAAAACATCACCTATCCAAGTTCTCCAGAGATGTGGCCCGACCCGCTGAGTTACTTCTACACTTTATCTTTTAAATAGTTATCTTCTTAGGTTACTCCATTTCCTTAAATCCATGGCCTGCAACATCAAGGACAAGAGTAATAGATGCATAGGGGGCCCAGCATCTCCAGGATCCCCTCCAAGTATAGGAGTAAAGAGGTTCTTCTACAGTTGAGACCACATCTGGGGCATTGTGTGCAGTTTTAGTCTCCTAATTTGATGAAGGACATCCTTGCTATTGAGGCAGTGCAGCGTAGGTTCACGAGGTTAATCCCCACGATGGCGGGACTGTCATGTGAGGAAAGATCGGTAGGAATGGGCTTGTATTCACTGGAATTTAGGATGAGGCGATCTTATAGAAACGCATAAAATTATAAAAGGACTGGACAAGCTATATGCCAGAAAAATGTCCCAATTTTGGGGGAGTCCAGAACCAGGGGCCACAGTCTAATAATAATGGGGAGGCCATTTAAAACTGAGATGAGAAAAAATGTTTTCTGCTATAGAGTTGTGAATTTGTGGAATTCTCTGCCACAGAAGGCAGTAGAGGCCAATTCACTGGATGAATTTAAATGAGTTAGATAGAGCTCTAGGGGCTAGCGGAATCAAGGGATACGAGGAGGCAGGCACGGGTTACTGATTGTGGAAGATCAGCCATGATCACAATGAAAGGCAGTGCAGGCTCGAGGGGCCAAATGGCCTCCTCCTGCACCTATTTTCTATGTTTCTAAGTCACGCACTACGCCGACTTGAAAATACATGACTGTTCCTTCAATACAGGATTGAAATCTCTAAACAACCTATTCAATCCTGCTGAGTTACTCCAGGTTTTTTATTTGTCCATTCAATACCACTCTCCTTCACCAGGATTGCTGCCTATCAGTTTAGGTTATTGTCACGTGTACCAAGGTACAGTGAAAAGCTTTTATTGTGTGCTAACCTGTTAGCAGGAAGACAATACACGATTGCAATCAAGCCATCGACTGTACAGATACATGAAATTTAAGGCGAATCATTACCAACACCTCAAAAAAATAGAGAAAGGCAATAACCAGCTGCCTCCTACAAGATGACAATAACCATATAATAAACCATATAACAATTACAGCACGGAAACAGGCCCTCTCGGTCCTTCCAGTCCGTGCCGACCATTTGTTTTCCCTAGTCGCATCTACCTGCACTCAGACCATACCCCTCCATTCCCTTCACGTCCATATACCTATCCACTTTACTCTTAAATGTTAAAATCGATCCTGCCTCCACCACTTCTGCTGGAAGCTCATTCCACACAGCCACCACCCTCTGAGTAAAGAAGTTCCCCCTCACGTTACCCCGAAACTTCTGTCCCATTTCTGACAATGCTCGAAATAAAGTCCAATGTATAGTGCACTGAAGGAAAGTGTGCAGAGCACCAATTCTAAAGAGTCAAGTTACAATTTTACAGAACGAAGCAATTGTATTTAAAGACAAGAATATTCAGGTAGCCGACATCGGCGAGTCAAGAGATGCAAGGGGCCAGGTGCTGGATGAACAGACGCACCAATTTGGGTAAGTTAAGGCAAGGGGGCAGGCAGAAGAACAATAGTGTAGGAAGGGACTACAGATGCTGAAGAGACGCAAGATGCTGGAGTTACTTAGCAGGTTAGGCAACATTTCTGGAGAAAAGGAATAGGTGACATCAGCCATTTCTTTCCTGCAGAGATGCTGCCTGACCCGCCGAGTCACTCCAGCATTTTGCGCCTCTCTTCAGAAGAACAACATTGTTCAGTTTGGAGGAAACAATGGAATTGGTGAGGGTACACAGACACAAAGTAATGAGGTAATACCGAAGTTGAGAGGTTGGGAAAAAAAAGTGCTGAAGTAACTCAGCAGGTCAGGCAGCATCTCTGGAGAACTTGGATAGGCAATGTTTTGTGTCAGGACATTTCTTTTTTAAAAAGGTACCTATCAACATCCACAGATGTTGCCTGACCCATAGAGTTACATCAACATTGTTTTCTACTCCCGATTCCAGCATCTGCTGTTCCTAGTGTCTCCATATAAAGCTAGAAGCTCAACTGAGGTTCAAACGTGTACATACAGAAGCAAAGAATTCTGAAGCCAATGGAATGGTCTTGTATTCAGTAAGATACAAATACCAAGAAAAAGCGTACAGTAGAATAATTCAACATTTTTTATTATATTTATACAGTTCTTCTTGAAACCAGTTTAGATGATGCCAATCTGCAACAAAGCAAAAAAAGACAAGTGATAGAAAAACATTCCATTAATTTTTTACAATACACATTCACAATGAAGATGCATAGCATCCCGAACCATTCCAAGGAACCAGATGAATTGATTTTGGTTCATTATATACACAGTAAAACCTCACACCTGCCACACCTATGCTACAAAACATCAGAAATAGAGAGTCAGGTCTACTGCGGGACATCTAAAAGCAGTGTACTATTGCATGAGGAGCAAGGGAAGATCATTCCAGAGAAAATATCCTCTGTTTCCATGTGCAGCCATATATTTTTGGAGCTGAACAGATCAAAGTGAAGGTGGACACAAAATACTGGAGTAACTCAACAGGATAGGCAGCATCTCTGGAGAGAAGGAATGGGTGAGGTTTCGGGACAAGACACTTCTTCAAATCAAATCAGATCAAAGTGATCCTGTTTCACAAGAGCTAGCAGTTTCCCTGTACAAACCCAAAGCAAAGATCTATTCAGCATCATGTACCCCTTCGCCTGCTATCACTCAAACTGCCATATTTTTCTGCTGAGGCATGCACTAGATTGGGGAAATAACCACAGAAATACACATCAATTCCATCATGTCAGCACCTACAAGTCTTACACAATTAATCAGGAAAGCACGGGTGGCATGGTTGCGCAGCGGTTGAGTCGCTGCCTCACAGCGCCCAAGACCCGGGTTTGATCCCGCCTACGGGGCTGTCAGTACAGATTTTGTATGTTCTCCCTGTAACCGCATGGGGTTTCTCCGGGTGCACCAGTTTCCTCCCACACTCTAAAGGCGTGCAGGTTTGCAGGTTCATTGGCTTGGTATAAATGTAAATTCTCCCTAGCGTGTGTGTGGGACAGTGTTAGTGCACAGGTCGGTGCGGACTCAGTGGGTCGAAGGGCCCATTTCCGCGCTGTATCTCTAAACTAAACGGCACAGCATCAAATCAACTGCGTCCTCAGACAGCACCTCCGGAGGTGGGAAGATTTGTGCATTTACCTTATTAGCCACATCCAATGCGTCATAGTCTGGAGCCAGACGGACGTAGGCTTTCTTCTCACCATCAGGCCTGAAGGGAAAGCAGTCGTTACAAACAGCAGAGGAAAAAGTAATAAATGCTTAACCTTCATTTGTCAATGTGCATCAGCGGTTCCTTTGAATCAAACTCTTCATGTTGATCAGGTGAAACAAGTTTCCATCATTTGCACATTGATTAATATCTGCACTGTTCCATCCCAATGCGAGCTCAAATCAAATTTTGTCCAATCTTGCATATTTAGTAGACACAAATTCACCCATCTCTTCTTGGACCTCCAACTTTGTTCCACTTTGTAAATCTCCGTAAAAACCTCCACCTGACTCCACTTTTCAATAGCATATAGTCAAGATATATTCATCTCTGCAACCTGCAAATCTCACCAATAGCAGCTATTAGATAAATATATCGTTGTCCTGTTGCAGCATCAGGCAGGACAATGCACCTTGACAATGGAGGTCACTGGTGCAGCTAGTCAAGCTGCTGCCTCAGCTCCAGTGAACCAGATTCCATTCTGATCTCTAGTGCCGCCCATTTGGAACGGGTGTATTTTTGCAGTGACCAAGTGAGTTTCTCCTGAGCGCTCCAGTTTCCTCCCACATCCCAAAGAGATGCACAATGGTTGACTTGTTAGCTACTGCAAATTACCCTTCACATCTCTGGAAATGACAGAATCATGAGTCAAGAGTAAAATGGGACACGGGTAGATGATGGTCAGTGTGGACGGGGCCCATCTCTGTGCTCTCCGACTCGTGACCCAAGTATAACCTGAGAGTTTAACCCAAATTAGCAATAACTAGACTTTGATATACAAATTTAAAATTCAGCCTTAATACTGACCCCACAATTCTGGTTGCAAGTGGCACAGACTAGAATAACCAAATTTAAATGAAGCATTGAAGGCTGTCCACTTTCCTTGTGTAATTTGTTCTATATCTCATTGATAAATATTCAAAGCTCCGTGCTTCTGTTTGAAGTGCGATGCAAGAAAATATTCGATTTATTTGTTCATAAGGATTTTCATTTACAAACACATCTAATATGAAATTGTTTTCCTTCCTTATTAGGCACTCTTTTAAAGAGTAATGTACAGGTTCTGTTGCAATTTTTATTCATCAAATAACATCACTGGAATCTCATTGTGATCACAGGCTAAGTTGCCACATCAAACTCTCAATTTTTGGTAACTGTCCAATTCTCTTTCAGTGAGGCAACCCACAACCAAATGTTCCCTGCATTTTAAACAGAGACATCAAGATAGAACAAAGTATTTGAGGAACTAAGTCCAGCATCACTGCCAAACAAGTAACAAGCTGAAGTTTAACAAAATGCTGGAATAACTCAGCGGGACAGCAGGCCGGACCCGCTGAGTTACTCCAGCATTTTGTGTTTGTCTTTGGTGTATAACCAGCACCTGCAGTTCCTTCCTACATCATTAACAACTTGATACTTATTTCCAATTACATCATATTAAGATTGAAATGGATTTAATTTTTTTTTTAAATGGAAAGCCCCTCTTTACGAGGAAGCATCCCAGTTAAATAAGTTGCAAAAGGGAATCGTCGAGAATCTATCAGTTGCTAAACATTTCCATTCCAGCTTTTATACTTCAGAATCAAAAATGAATTTTAACATTCTATTACCCACCTGATAAGAGTGTTGACTTTAGCTACATCAATATCATAGAGTTTCTTAACAGCCTGTTTGATTTGGTGCTTGTTAGCTTTTATATCAACGATGAAAACCAAAGTATTGTTGTCTTCAATTTTCTTCATAGCAGACTCCGTGGTGAGAGGGAATTTAATGATAGCATAATGGTCCAACCTGAAGACAACATAAAGTTACATTTTAATGTGCAGTTCAAAGAACCAATTCTTTTTTGGGGTGATACTGGCACGTATAGGTATTAGATTGTTTTGTATATCCCTATATCTTCAGGTGCATCAGTATAGAGTAGTGATAATCACAAATTCTCATGCTTTGATCGCTAAATAAAAACATCATTCGCACCAGACACATTCCTGCTGAATCTAAATACACAGATGAGTTGACAAAGCATCATTATCCATTCAACCACCCTCCAACCCCATTTCTGCAGCCCAATTTATTTTCTGCAGCCTAAAGCATGATACCTTACTACAGACAGGCTCGGTATAAAGCGATATAATCAAATCACAAATTTGATTGAATCATATAAGATTATTAAGGGATTGGACATGCTAGAGGCAGGAAACATGGTCCCAATGTTGGGGGAGTCCTCCAGAACCAGGGCCCACAGTTTAAGAATAAGGGGTAGGCCATTTAGAACAGAGATGAGGAAAAACCTTTTCACCCAGAGAGTTGTGAATCTGTGGAATTATCTGCCTCAGAAGGCAGTGGAGGCCAATTATCTGGATGCTTTCAAGAGAGAGTTAGATAGAGCTCTTAAAGATAGTGGAGTCAAGGGATATGGGGAGAAGGCAGGAACAGGGTACTGATTGTGGATGATCAGCCATAATCACAGCGAATGCCAGTGCTGGCTCGAAGGGCCTACTCCTGCACCTATTGTCTAAAAGGCACCTCATTATAACATGGCAGATCAGCAGACCAACAACTCAATGGCACATAAAGTACCCAAATTTGATATAGGTTCTATGCCAAGTTAATGAAACTTAGCCAAGTCTGTGCCTGAGAGGATCAACAATACCCCTAAGCTTCTTCCCAACATAGAGACTACCCAGATCCACGTTACATAAAACGCAAATTCTCTAATTAAAAAAACTTCACTGAATACATGGCTGAGAATATGAAGTAAGACGGCCTCTCCAAAAATCCATGTATGCATTAGAAGTTGGAATGAAAACAAAACTGCTGAACGAACATGGTGGGTCAAACAGCATCTTGGGGTGGGCAGTAACTGCTGATATTTCAGGCTGAGTAGGGATCCAAGCAGGGTCTCAGGCAGAAATATCAACAATCCCCCCCACACACACAGATACTGCTCAATCCGCCGAGTTCCTCCAGCAGTATTTGCTGTTAAGACTTCATGTACCTGAAATTTATTCAGTTGTACGCAGTCATGGGGACAAAACATTTGTTTCTTCCACCACATATGCCGCCTTACCTGCTGAGATTTCCCAACATTTGTTTCCACTCCATCAGCACGAAATATTAATAACTTTTGATGCTGAGCACATTTGGAGTCTCCTGTACAACTCCAGAATTACATATCCACATATAGTACTTCTGTTGCAATGAAATATGCAACGTTAACCAAAAAAAATCAAGCTTGAATTTTATTTATTTTTTAACTTATTTTAGAGAGTAGAAAAAAATCAAAGACATACTTGTTCCTCCTGGGAGCACTCTTTCTGGGATACTTGGGTTGTCTTCTCAGTCTGAGTGTCTTTGGTCTCCTGAAGGTAGGTGTTGTCCTGATTTTCTTCTGCCTGTGACTGTGAACACCTTTTAAAACAGCCTTCTTAGCTTTCAAGGCTTTGACTTTAGCTTCAGTCTTGGCAGGGGCAGCTAAGAGGGGGGAAAAAAAAAAATCAGTTGCACCTTCTGCACTTTACACAAAATATTTAAGAATGCACTTTCTTAAATGCACCAGTAAACCAGAAGCCTGGTCTGATAACCTGGAAATATCCCAATCATTCCCCATGCTTGGAGGTCAAGGTGCATCAGTATAAAATTGTTATAATCATAAATGCTCATGCTTTGATCGCTTAAGAAAAACATCATTTGCACCTGACAAGTTCCAAAAGATTCAAAACTCTTATTCTGTTATACCTTCTGTCCCATCTCATTCAAAACTTCTCTATTTCCAGAGAAAGACTTACAGAACGGTAGAAACATGGAGCTAAAATGCACGGCTTAAAATTACCCACATTTATATGATCCAAAATTTTAAAAACCTGATATACAGGATGCTCCAACTGCTAACTTGTGTCTATAAAATGAAGGGAATAGATAGGGTGAATATAGTATTTTACCCCCAGAGTAGGGGAATCAAGATCCAGGGGGCTTAAGTTTCAGGTGAGCAGAAAACCAGAGGGGCAACCACTTCACATAGAGCGTGGTGTATACAAGATTAATTGCCAGAGGAGGTAGTTTAGGTAGATAAACTAACAACATTTAAAAAACGTATGGATGGGAATAGTGTTGAGAGATTTGGGCCAAATGGGACTAGCTTCGATGGGGCATCTTGGTCAGCATGGTCAAGCACTAAAGGACCCCAGAGATATCACCAGAGATACGCGGGGATAAAGATCAGACCGTGGGTGTCTCTCGTCTGGGCCTGATCCAGCGATCTGTCAGGCCTCGTGTGAGAGCTGTGGAGGTGGCCACAAATACTTCCTCAGCCTGAGTTCGCCACCAGCTCGCCTTGGGGGCACTTACCCCACAGGGACCAGCTCAGTTAGAGATAAGGTTGACCTAAACTACCATGCAGAGGCAAGGTTTTGCTTCCAGTAAAACAGGTCAGCAGTGACTCATACAGCAAAGAAAGAGACCATTCTGCCCAATTCACCGATGCTGATTGATGAGGATGTCCCAATCCAAGGCAGTCCCATTTGCCTGCAATATCCCCCCTTAGACCTGTCCTACCCATGTATCTGTCTTAACTGTTTCTTAAACGTTGGGATAGTTGCTACCTCAACTATCTCATCTAGCAGGTAGACAAAAGTGCTGGAGAAACTCAGCGGGTGAGGCAGCATCTATGGAGCGAAGGAAATTGTTGGAGAAACTCAGCGGGTGCGGCAGCATCTATGGAGCGAAAGAAATAGGCAACGTTTCGGGACTAAACCCTTTGGGTTTCGGGCCGAAACGTTACCTATTTCCTTCAAACCCTTTTTCCTTCAAACCCGAAACATTGCCCATTTCCTTCGCTCCATAGATGCTGCCTCACCTGCTGTGTTTCTCCAGCAATTTTGTCAACCTTCGATTTTCCAGCATCTGCCGTTCCTTCTTGAACACATATCTCATCTAGCAGCTCGTTGCATACATCTGTGTGTGCGTACATGTTTATGTGTGTGTGTATATGTGTTTATGTTTATGTGTGTGTGTATATACATATATACATGTGTGTGTATATATGTGTGTGTGTATATATATATATATATATATATATATGTGTGTGTGTGTATATATATGTGTGTGTATAGTGTGGCATGTGTGTGTATATATACATATATCATGTGTGTGTGTATATATATATGTGTGTGTGTGTATATATGTGTGTGTATAGTGTGTGTGTGTGTGTA
>CM069156.1:4708601-4721101 GCA_035221665.1 Okamejei kenojei
CCTTCCCCTCAGCCAACAATAAACCGTTCTACATTTCCTTGATCATCGTCTGCTTTGATCTGTCACTTTCACACTTCACATTCTCTTTGTTCGTCAACATTCATCCATATCTGCAGTTTCCCCTCACCCCTGACTCTCAGCTTGCAACATAGAAACATAGAAAACATAAAAATTAGGTGCGGAGTAGGCCATTTCAGCCCTTCGAGCCTGCACCGCCATTCAATATGATCATGGCTGATCATCCAACTCAGTATCCCGTACCTGCCTTCTCTCCATACCCTCTGATCCCCTTAGCCACAAGGGCCACATCCAACTCACTCTTGAAGAAGGGTCTCGCCCTGAAACGTCGCCCACAGAGATGCAGCCTGTCCCGCTGAGTTACTCCGGCATATTGCGTCTATCTTCGGTGTAAACCAGCATCTGCAGTTCCTTCCTCCACCTACCATTTGCCAGATTTTGTCCTGCCCCTTCCCTTCCAGCTGCCCCCCCCCCTCCTCAATCAGTCTGAAGGGCCCAGACCCAAAACATCACCTGTCCATGTTCTCCAGGGACGCTGCCTGACCCGCTGAGTTACTCCAGCACTCTGTGTCTTTTTCAAATCAATAAAACATGATTTCTCTGTCTCAAATCCATGTTACATTAGGCTAAGGTTTAAAAAGTCAAAGTCAATTCGATTCGTCACATACACCCGAAGGTGCAGTGAAATGAATTTGCCAGCAACGATACAATTAAAAAGAACACACATTACACAATAAAATTTAACACAAACATCCACCACAGCATTCATCACTGTTCAGTCAGTCCTCCGATCTAACTCTCTTGAAAACAGGGGCTAGCAGAATCAAGAGATATGGAGAGAAGGCAGGAACGGGTTACTGATTGTGGATGATCGGCCATAGTCACAATGAATTCTTGCTATTCTTGCTATTGAGGGAATGCAGCGTAGGTTCACAAGGTTAATTCCCAGGATGGCGGGACTGTCATATGCTGAGAGAATGGAGCGGCTGGGCTTGTATACTCTGGAATTTAGAAGGATGTGAGGAGATCTTTGTTTGTTTGTATGTTTATTTATTTGCACCATGCTTTAAAAGAAGACAAATGATCAATTTATAATACCATACAGTGCTGGGAGGGAAGGGAAGCCCAGAGGGCTTATACAAAGTCCGCTCCCATCTGAAAATGAGCGTTAATGGCAAATCAGGGGGTTGGAGAAATAAAAAAAGAAAATAATAAACAATAATACAGTTTAAGAATAAAAATTAAAAATATGATATTAAAAATATGAAAATAAATATAATAATAAGGTATAGTATGAGATAAGAGTCAACAGAAGTAGTTTGAGCTCATAAATAGCATTACAAAAAGCTGGAGGTCAGAACTCAGGACATGATGAGAAACTTTTTAAGCTCAATCTTAAAGGTGGCTAAGGAGGTGGGAGACTTTAAACTTATTGAAACATATATGATTATTAAGGGATTGGGCACGCTAGAGGTAGGAAACATGCTCCCAATGTTGGGGGAGTCCAGAACCAGGGGCCACAGTTTAAGAATAAGGGGTAAGCCATATAGAACTTTTTTCGCACAGAGAGTTGTGAGTCTGTGGAATTCCCTGTTTCAGAGGGCGGAGAGAACTAGATAGGGCTCTTAAAGATAGAGGAGTCAGGGGAGATGGGGAGAAGGCGGGAACGGGGTACTGATTGTGGATGATCAGCCATGATCACATTGAATGGCGATACTGGCTTGAAGGGCCGAATGGCCTACTCATGTACCTATTGTCTATCGTCTATTGAATGGCATTGCAGGCTCGAAGGACGAAATGTCCTCCTCCTGCACCTATTTTTTTTATTGTTTCTATGTTTCTAACCAGTGAATTGGCCTCCACTGCCTTCTGTGGCAGAGAATTCCACAGATTCACAACTTTGGCTGACAACGTTTTTCCTCATCTCAGTCCTAGACCCCTTATTCTTACCCTGTGACTCCCCCAAAATGGGGAACATTTTTCCTGCATCTGGCCTGTCCAATCCCTTAAGAATGTTATATGTTTCTATAAGAGACCCCCTCCCATCCTTCTAATTTCCAATTCATATCAATAAATAAGCCCAGAGTCGATCCATTCTTTCATGATATGCCAGCCCAGGAATTGACCTGGTGAGCCGACGCTGCACTCTCTCAATAGCAAGAAGTTGCTGGGATTCCTGGGTTTCCTGGAACGGGGAATGGAAAACAGCTGCCTGCTTGCTCTCTGTAGCTGAGGATTGGGGGTGGGTTGGAATTTTCTGTCCCAAGGAAGAGAGAGAGAGAGAAAAAAAAAAATTCCAGCCACGTTGGGATGCCGTTTGTTCTCTCCCGGGCTGTGAAAGAAAGTTAGGCGGAGATCGCCCAGAGAGGAGATCACACCGTTTGGGGACACGGAACCAGAGCAGACGCCGCCACACTCACAGCAGAGCAGAGCTGAACCCTGAAGCAAAGAAACTTTCATCCAAACTCCGGTGAGCGGCTCAATCAATGCAATTCCTCCCACCACTTTGAACTAATCCGGGACTGCCTCAAAGAAAGCACATTAGCACTTTAACTGGGTCTTTTTACTTTTTACTTTCGCGTTTTGAAGCCATCCTTTCAGGTAGAGTGGTTTAATTAATTTGTTTTTTTTCTTTTCTTTACACAACATTGAGCTGTTTGGAGATGGCAGCGACTGCATCGACTAGTAGCCGGCTCATAACAGTTAGGGGAAAGTTGGGGAAGAGTTTGTAAACTTTTTAAAAACTTTTGAGCCAAGATGATGTCACTGCAGAAACATGTTCCCCCTGCTCGTTCCGTTTGGGGTTTGATTTTTAAGAAATGCAGCGGATTCTTTAGGGCAAACTTTGCAATAATCGCTCACTGTAACATTTACCTTGGCTCCATTCCAGCGCCGAGGTTTAAGTCTTGTTGTGTTGTAGTTTCCGGAGAGGGGAGAGGAGGCATGGGGGGGGGGGGGGGGAGGAGAGAGATTGGGGGGCAGAGAGAGGGGAGGAGAGATGGAGAGCAGAGGAGAGGGTTGAGAGAGGGGGGAAGGAGAGAGGGGGAGGAGAGGGGGAGAGGGGCGGAGGAGGGGGAGAGAGGGGGAGAGGGGGGAGGAGAGATGGCGAAGAGGAGGGGGGAGAGGGATGAGAGATGGGGGGGAAGAGGGGAGATGGTGAGGGGAGATGGGGAAGAAGAGGAGGGGAGAGGTGAGGGGGTGAGTGTTTGAGAGGGCGAAGCATTAGTCTGGGAATGGGTAGCAGGCCAAAAGATGGAGGGGAAGTGTTTTTTTGTTTATGGGTGGTGGAGAATGTGGCATGGAGGGAGATACAGCCTACAATATCACCTCTCCAGAATCCCATCTATTGTTCCTGTTATTTCAGGCAACAGCAGATGAGTGGGGAAATCTGTGGACTGAGCTACAGGGAGAGGTTAGGCAGGCCCGGGCTCTATTCCTTGGAGCGCAGGAGGATGAGGGGTGATCTTATAGAGGTGTAGTTTAGAGATCCAGCGCTGAAACAGGCCCTTCAGCCCACTGAGTCCGCACCGACCAGCGATTCCCACACATTAACATCATCCTATTCCTACACACATTAGGGACAATTGATACTTCTACCAAGCCAATTAAATTGCAAACCTCAACGTCTTTGGAGTGTGGGAGGAAACCACTGCACTAGTCCCACCTGCCTGCGCTTGGCCCATATCCCTCTAAACCTATCCTATCCAAGTACACTTGTCTCTTATCGAGGTTGCGAAAGTCCCGGCCTCAACTACCTCCACTGGCAGCTCGTTCCATACACCCACCACCCTTTGTGTAGAAACAGTTACCCCCTCAGATTCTTATTAAAATCTTCCTCCCCCCCCCCCCCCCCCCCCCCCCCCCCCCCCCCCCCCCCCCCCCCCCCATCACTTTAAACCTGTGAATGAGCTGCCGGAGGAGGTAGTTGATGCAATGCAACGTTTAAGAAAATGTTCAAGAAGGAACTGCAGATGCTGGACAATCGAAGGTAGACAAAAATGCTGGAGAAACTCAGCGGGTGCAGCAGCATCTATAGAGCGAAGGAAATAGGCAACATTTCGGGCCGAAACCCTTCTTCAGACTGGAGGGTGTCAGCCCGAAACGTTGCCTATTTCCTTCGCTCCATAGACACTGCCTCACCCACTGAGTTTCTCCAGCATTTTAGTCTAGCAACGTTTAAGAAACATTGATACGTGGACCGGTTCGATTCAGAGGGATTGTGTAGAAAGCAACTGCAGATGCCCGGTTTAAACCTGTGATAGACAAAAAAATGCTGAAGTAATTCAGCGGGACAGGCAGCATCTCTGGAGAGAAGGAACGGGTGACGCTTTGGGTCGAAAGTGGTTTGTTTCGAGAAGAAAGGTCTCGACCCGAAACGTCACCCGTTCCTTCTCCCCAGAGATGCTGCCTGTCCCGCTGAGTTACTCCAGCATTTTGTGTCTATCACAGGTTTAGAGGGATATGGGCCAAACACAGGCAGGTGGGACTAATGTAGATGGGACATGTTGGTGAGTTGTGGGCAAGTTGGGCTGAGGGCCTGTTTCCGTGCTGTATGACTATGACTCCAAGAATTTAACATGAGTAAATCAGAACATGATAATTATTTTATTTTGCATAGTTAGATTTATTTTTTGGACGATTAGTTATAAATCACTATGTGTCACTCCGGTAGGGTTGCTGCTTCACAGCACCAGGGACCCGGGTTCGATCCTGGCCTCGGGCGCTGCCTGTGTGGAGTTTGCGCGTTCTCCCCGTGACTGCGTGTGTTTCCTCTGGCTGCTCCAGTTTCCTCCCACATCCCAAAGACGTGCGGGTTTGTAAGTTAATCGGCCCTCTGTGAAATTTCCCCTCGTATGTAGGGAGTGGAATAACATGGAACTGGTGTGAAGGGGTGATCCGTGGTCAGCGCCGGCTCCGTGGGCCGAAGGGCCTGCTTCCGTGCTGTACCTTCAAATCAATTAAACAAACCACTTAACATTAACACTGTTTCTAATGTCTTACTGTCTCTTCACAGAGAAAACTCCGACAATGAGTGTCCTTCCCCCAGTCAGAAGAGACCGGATTATCCCAGAGCTGCCCTTGGTAAAGTCACATTTTTGCTACTGTTTGCACCATCATTCCTAATTCTGTTTATAATACCATGTAGAATCAGAGCTCCAATACAAGATATCTCTGTTTTCTACAACACACCTAAGGCGTGCAGGTTTGTAGGTTAATTGACTTGGTATAAATGTAAATTGTCCCTAGTGTGTGTAGGATAGTGTTAGTGTGCGGGGATCGCTGGTCGGCGCGGACACTGTGGGCCGAACGGCCTGTTTCCGGGCTGTATCTCTAAACTAAACTAAACTGCCTAGGCGGCACGGTGGCGCAGCGGTAGAGTCGCTGCCTCACAGCGCCAGAGTCCCAGGTTCGATCCTGACTACGGGTGCTGTCTGTACGGAGTTTGTACGTCCCCCCGTGACCCGAGTTGGTTTTCTCCAGGTGCTCCGGTTTCCTCCCACACTCCAAAGACGTGCTCCATCTCACCAAGTCCCGATACAGTTAATTAGTACGGGTGTCAGGGGTTATGGGGAGAAGGCAGGAGAATGGGGTTAGGAGGGAGAGATAGATCAGCCATGATTGAATGGCAGAGCAGACTTGATGGGTCGAATGGCCTAATTCTGCTCCTATCGATTTTGAACTAGGAAAAAAATCAGTAGTTTAGTTTCAGTTTAGAGATGTTCACACTAGTTCTATGTTGCCCCACTTACATATCCATCCCCAACACATTTAGGGACAATTTTACAAGAGAGCCATTTTTTCCATCAAGCCCGCATGTCTTTGGGATGTGGGAGAAAACCGGAACATGGAGGAAACCCCACGTGGCCACAGAGAGAACATGCAAACTCCACACAGAGAGCACCAGGGTTCTACCAACTGTACCACCTTCAATATGTTTTTGTTATTTAACTTGACGTTAGGATCTCAGATGATCGTGTTATCTTGTCGGTAAAAGGGTCTGATTTCCATGCCTCTAAATCGTATTCCCAGTTCCACCTCTGAAGCCCCATGTCCAGGATCAATTAGCCCCAGTGGCGAAAGCAAACACTAACTGTAACATCAATAAGCTTCTGTCTGCTAAAGTACATTACATTATGGAGATGCAAATTAGTTAATGAAATTAGTTTAAAAAAAATTACGAGCAAAGATGAATTCTGTGTTTTATTTTAAAGCAGCAATTTATAATGAAATGTGTGAAGAAACGTCTCGACCCGAAACGTCAACTATTCTTTTTCTCCAGAGATGCTGCCTGACCCGCTGAGTTACTCCAGCTTTTTGTGTCTCTCTTCTATTCATGAGGAAAACCAATTTACACAGAGGCAGCAGGGGATTGGGATTGGATGTGGAGAGGATATTTCCATTAGTGGGAGAGTCTCGGCGCAGAGGTTTCAGCCTCAGAATTAAAGGATGGTCCTTTAGGAAGGAGCTGAGGAGGGTGGTGAATCTGTGGAACTCTTTGCCACAGAAGGCGGTGGAGGCCAAGTCGGTGGATATTTTGAAGGTGGAGGTAGATAGATTGTTGATTAGTACGGGTGTTGGGGGTTATGGGGAGAAGGCCGGAGAATGGGGTTAGGAGGGAGAGATAGATCAGCCATGATTGAATGGCGGAGTAGACTTGATGGGCCGAATGGCCTAATTCTGCCCCTATCACTAATGATCACCAGCTGAACGACTGTACTGCCCGTCAAATAATTCCAATGGTCTTGCTTTGATTAATGCGGGAAGTTAAGTTTGGTTAGAGACATTGAGTCATACAGAGTGGAAACAAGCCCTTCGGCCCAACTTGCCCACACCGACCTAGTCCCACCTGCCTGCGTTTGGCCCATATCCCTTTAAAACCTGCCTTATCCACCTGTCTATTTTTTTCTTAAACGTTGCGACAGTCCCTGCCTAACTATCTCCTCTGGCAGCTCGTTCCACACACCCACCGCCCTCTGTGCGAAAAAGTGACCCCTCAGATTCCTTTTAAATGTTTCCCCCTTCACCGTAAACTTATGTCCTCTGATTCCCCTACTCTGGGCAGGAGACTCTGTGCATCTACCCAGGCTATTCCTCTCATGATTTTATACACCTCTATAAGTTTAGACGTACAGCAGGGAAACAGGCCCTTCGGCCCACTGAGTCCATGCCGACTAACGGTCACCCATATACTACTTCTATCCCACGCACCCCAGGGACAATTTATCAAAGCCAATTAGCCTACAAACCTGTATGTCTTTGGAGTGTGGGAGGAAACCAGAGAAAACCCACACGGTTGAAGGGAGAAAGTGCAAACTCCACATAGACAGCGCCCATAGTCCGGATCGAAATTGGGTCTCTGGCGCTGTAAGGCAGCAACTCTACCGCTGAGACACCCTGCCAGTGTAAAAATGAATCAAGAAAATTATAAACCTCCAAAGAGTTTAAGAAAGAACTGCAGATGCTGGAAAAATCGAAGGTAGACAAAAATGCTGGAGAAACTCAGCGGGTGAGGCAGCATCTACGGAGCGAAGGAATGGGTGACGTTTCGGGTCGAGACCCTTCTTCAGACCCTTCGCTCCATAGATGCTGCCTCACCCGCTGAGTTTCTCCAGCTTTAAGCCTCAAAGAGCAAAGATCCTAAAGCGGAGCAAGATAGACCACTCCTGCTAAATGCAATGGGCTGACGTGTAGTACGCAACAGAGCGGAACGTGGGCCTTTTTTTCATCCATTTCTGTAACCCGACCCGACCCGACCCGACACGACTCGCAGTGTAATCAACGTTGCGGGGGAACAGTTTGTGTTAATAAATTTAAATTCTGAAAATGAGGAGAAGATTTTTCCCAAATAACTTTTATTGTTACGAGGATGTTTCCGTAATTGGCTTCCGTCTCCGCACTATTATCCTACGGGATCGTTGGTGCGGAGACGGAAGCCGGTTACGGAAATGGGGCCTTAAATTACCCGTGAATCTGCCCATGACCGTACTGCGCCTTTATCGTCGAGTGGACGTTCTTGTTCGCTACAGGACCTTTGGCAAAGAGTGTGCTTGCCGGGTGGCAAAAGTGTTAACCGCACCCAATCAGGAGTTCTGAGTGGCTAAGCAGGAGTTGGTCTTAATGATCCCATCAGCGAGTTTACCTCAGACACAATAAACTGCATTTGGCTTTCATTCTCACTTGGAATGCTCGATCAAAGAGGGGTTTTTTTTTTTTTTACCTCTGCAGTTCTAGTTCAGACTTGTCACTCAAAATAACGCACTCCTCACTTACCAAAGTTTAGTTTAGTTCAGAGATAAAGCACGGAACGAGCCCTGAGGCCCACCGAGTCCACACCAACCAGCGATCCCCACGCACACCAACACCATCCTACACACACTATACATTTATACCAAGCTAATTAACCCATAAACCTGTCCGTCTTTGGAGTATGGGAGGAAACCGAAGATCTCGGAGAAAACCCACGTAGGCCATGGTGAGAACGTGCAAACTCCGTACAGACAGCGCCCGTAGTCGGGATCGAACCCTAGTCTCCGGGTTTTAAGGCAGAAACTCACCACTGCGCCACCATGTCGACGCCAGAGTTGTCTTGTTACAGCCAAGACGATTTAACTTTGTGTGGTGCAGAGATTGAAGAATGTTTAATTGACATTTGTTCATAGGTTCATAAGTGATAGGAGCAGAAATAGACCATTCGGCCCATCAAGTCAACTCTGCCATTCCATCATGGCTGATCCATCTTTCCCATTCTCCTGCCTACTCCCCATAACCCCCGACACCCGTACTGACCAAGAATCTGTCAAAATGAGATCCAGAAGTGACGACACCGCCCGCAGTCTCTTTTTTTGTCTTGTTAGGGGTATGTTTTTGGTTTATTTTTAGTTGTGTATATGTGGGGGGGGGTGGGGCGAAACTTTTTAAATCTCTTCCTTGATCGGGGATGCGACCTTTTCCTTGCCGTGTCTCCGTTTCGCTGGAGCTGGCGGCCTCCAACTGGAATCGAACTGGTGGCCCCGGTCGCAGAGCCTGCGGCCTCACCATCACGGAGCTGGCTGACCTCGGAGGTTGCGGTGGCGCTGAGGCTGACCTCGGAACTTCGGAGGCTTCGGCCGCGGGCCCTGTCGACGTTAACATCGGGAGCCCGCAGGTTCCTGGCAGGAAACCGATTTTCGGGAGGTCCCGCGACAGCAGCTTCACCCGGCCCGAATCGCGGGGTTTGAATCGGCCCGTAGTAGGGATTTTCATCATCCCGTGCGGCTTTATCGGCCGCGGGACTTACCATCGCCCGTCGGGGGTTTAACATCAAGAGCCTCGATCACCTCGACACGGCAATTTGACTGCCTGACCGCGGGAGAAGAACAGGGAAGAGATAAGACTTTTGCCTTCCATCACAGTGAGGAGGTGTTTAGAGATTCACTGTGATTGATGTTTGGGTGAAACTGTGTTAATTGTGTGTTTTGGGGGTTTTGTTTCGCTGTTATGACTGCAGGGAACAACATTTTGTTCAGACATTTGTTTGTTTGAAAGACAATAAAAGGCATTCTGTTCCAAAATATCCATTGACTTGGCCTCCACAGCCGTGTGGAGCTATGAATCCCACAGATTCACCGCACTCTTTGACCTGTTGCTCTTGAGACTGATTTCATTCAGCCCTGTCGAGGTGAGGATGAATTTTTTAATAAGTACGACGTTGAACTGAGAATTGCCACTTTATTTATTTTTTCAGTGTTTCACGAAAGAAGCTGCCCTCCACACGAAGGATATCTTCAACCCCAAGGTGAAACGTGCTTGCCATGACGACAGGACCGGCACAGTCGGGTAAGAACCTCTTGCTTCAAGTAACACTCATGAATGGATGTGCCCTGCACACATGGCGGTGAAGGGTGGCACGGTGGCGCAGCTGGCAGACCCGGGTTCCATCTTGACCAGTCTGTGTGGAGTTCGTACGCTCCCCCCATGACCTGCGTGGGTTTCCTCCGGGTGCTCCGGTTTCCTCCGGGTGCTCCGGTTTCCTCCAGCATCTCAAACACGTACAGGTTTGTAGGTTAATTGGCTTGGTATAATTGTAAATTGTCCATAGTGTGTGTAGGATCAAGTCGAATCAATAAGGCCAGGGTGGTGTTTAACATGCTCAGGAAGAGCTGGAGCTCAAAACACACCTCAATCAACGCCAAAATAATACGCATCTTTAACTCCAATGTGAAACGGATGATGCTGTGTGGATCGGAGACATGGAAAACAGCAAAACACACTACAAACAGGCTGCAAACATTCACAAACACCTGCCACAGGACAATACTTAACATCTGGTGGAGAGGCAAAGTAAGCAACGTGGACCTGTGGAAAAGAACAAGCCAGGAGACCGTTGACGCACACATTCAAAGGAGAAAATGGAGTTGGATTGGACTCACCCTCAGGAAACCTGCCACCAACATCACCCGGCAAGCCCTGAAATGGAACCCCCAAGGAACAAGGAAATGAGGTGGCCCCAGGAACAGCTGGTGTCCAGGCAGAAGTGTCTGAGAGTGGGCTCAACTGGGGAGATCATGAAAGAGCTGTCAACAACCGAGTGAGGTAGAGGACATGTGTCAATGGCCAATGCTCCCTAGAGGAGCAAAGGGCTTAAGAAGAAGACGAGGTGTGTGTAGGATAGCGTAAGTGTGCGGGTATCGCTGGTCAGTGCGGACTTGGTGCACGGAAGAAAATAAAGGATGGATTAGATTAAAGAATACATTAGATTATGATCAAAGCTGAAAAATAAAAGACAATATAACAGTTTTCATTACTGTGAAATATTTATCTGATGGAACAAGAAATACAAAACAAAAGATCTTTGTTTTTTGGGTAATGAAAGGTTCATTTTCTTAGGAATAAATATCGGCAGCAACTTGTTGACCAGCCAACCAAGTCTGATAGGCACAACATGCCGGAGTAACCCAGCGGGTCAGACAGCATCTCCAGAGATGTTCCAGTCTGAAGAAGGTTCTCGACCCGAAACGTCACCCATTCCTTCTCTCCAGAGATGCTGCCTGTCCCGTTGAGTTACTCCAGCATTTTGTGTCTATCTTCAGAGATGTTCCCAGACCCACTGAGTTACTCCAGCATTTTGCATCTCTCTTCGGTGTAAGCCAGCATCTGCAGTTCCTTCCTACAGGCTTAGGAAGTTCGACATGTCCCCGACAACTCTCACCAACTTCTACAGATGCGTCATAGAATGAAGGCAATTGGTGTTATGGTTCTGTAGTTCTGAATACTAAAAATTCCTTTGCTTATTATTTAATAATTCATGATTCCAGCAGAACTGTTTATTTTTCTGCCTGTTTGCAAGCTGCTGGCTCTGGATTGAGTACTGAAAGTTCATTGTTTTCCAATCTGGCCCTTTGCCATCAATATTTTTTTTTCATTGAACAAGATAGACTGATTCAAAAGTCAAGCACTTATTTATGCACTGTATCAATGGAACTTGGACAAGCCTATTATACGGCAATGTTACAGATACACACAATTACGCATTGGCCTGTCAAGATTAGGTTAGTTTAGTCAGTTTAGAGATAAAGCTCGGAAACAGGCCCTTCGCCCCACCAAGCCCACGCAGACCAGCGATCCCCGAACACCAACGTGATAGTACACACACGAGGGGACCATTTACATTTACACCAAGCCAATTAACCAACAAACCTATACATCTTTGGAGTGTGGGAGGAAACCGAAGATCTCAGAGAAAACCCAGGCAGGTCACGGGGAGAACGTACAAACTGCATACAGACAGCACCCGACAGACAGCACCCGACAGACAGCACCCGACAGACAGCACCCGACAGACAGCACCCGACAGACAGCACCCGACAGACAGCACCCGTAGTTGGGATCGAACCCGGGCCTCTGGCGCGGTAAGGCAGCAACTCTACCGCTGCGCCACCGTGACAATTGCATTAAAGGCGTTTTTTTCCCTCATGTCATTATTTTTTCCTCATGTAAAATTCAAGTCTGATAAAAAGAAAGAGAAAATTGATAATTTAATTTTTTTTTTACATGTATTTCATGCTGGATGAGTCATTCTGCCCACACCGGCCAACATGCCCCATCTACACTAGTCTCACCTGCCTGAATTTGGCCCATGTTCCCCTTAAACCTACCCTATCCATGGACCTGTCTAAATGTTTCTTAAACATTGCGATAGTACCTGCCTCGACTAGCTCGTTCCACACACCCACCACCATTTGTGTGAAAAAAAGTTCCCCTTAAATTCCCATCAAGTCTTTCCCATCTCGCCCCTTAAAACTATAACCTCTCATTCTCGATTCCCCTACTCGGGCCAAGAGACCCTTTGCGTCTACCCAATCTATTCCTCACATGATTTTGTACAACTCTATAAGATCACCCCTCATCCTCCTGCGCTCCAAGGAATCGAGTCCTAGCCCGCTGAACCTCTCCCTGTAGCTCACACCCTAGAGTCCTGGCAACATCCTCACAAATCTTCTCTG